>VWPU01007580.1:0-31784 GCA_013398955.1 Callaeas wilsoni
GGCGGCGGCGGGCGCGGGGCGGCACGACCGCGCTGTCTCCTACCTGGGGCAGCACTTCGGGGCGCTGCGCCAGGAGTGCCTGCAGGAGGGGCGGCTCTTCCAGGACCCCTCCTTCCCCGCCGGCCCCGCCGCCCTCGGCTACCAGGAGCTGGGGCCCCGCTCGCACAAGACGCAGGGCGTCGTGTGGCGCAGACCCACGGTAGGGCGGCGGGGGAGGCGGGAGGGGGGATCCCCCGTAGCATCGTTCCACAGTGTCACCCGGCTTTTCTCCTTCCCCCACCTCGTAAATTTGGGTGGATTGAATCATGCGGGGGCGACGGGTCGAGGTGCGGCTGCCGAGCGCGGTGCGAGCCCTCCCCGCCCTGCAGAATCCCGGTCGCCCGTTTTGTGCGGCTGAGGATGTTCGGGGCATCGGAGGCTCCCCTTTGCTCCGGGTACAAGTTGGCGGTGTGACTTGCTCTGCCTGGAAAACAAACAAAGCAGAAAAGTCGTTCCTCTCCATCCAGAACTCTCCGTGTGGACAAATCGCTTTGGGTAGCGCTCGGGGCTGTGTCTTTGGATAACTCTTTCCCTCAGCAGAGCCATGAGTTGACCTCCGTGTGGTTTATTCCCGAAGTAGCCCTGCTAGCCGTGGGAGCCGTGGGGTCAGGTGGACACCGGGGTGCCTCCAGGCACTTCTGAAAGACCTTGGCGTAGTCAGTGGTGGGGAGGTAATGGCAGAGCAGTGTGTGCACGTGTGTGAAAATGCAGTGCACCTCCTGGCACGTCCCGTGAAGTGCGATGGCTGCACACGAGCTTTGGTCACCAGCTCCCATTCTCACTGTGCTTGGTGTGTCTGGTGCCTGCACCCGTTCCTGCCCTGCTCCATCTCTGTGGGGTTCATCTGCTGTGGTCAATGGTTTGGTTAATTTGCTGCAAGCGGGGCCTTGTTCCCTGCCTTATATAATGTGTAACGCAAGGCTTGTTTTCTCCCCAGGAGCTGTGTTCCAACCCCCAGTTCATAGCTGGCGGAGCCACTCGCACGGACATCTGCCAAGGGGCCTTAGGTAAGGTGGGGGTAGAAAGCTGAGTATTCCATGCAGGTGCTGCCCCAGGACACCATGGTTTATACGTGGCTGTAATTCACTCTGTAAATAGCTCCTTTTGCATCCTACCACCTCCATTCATATCAAATCAGATCTTTCTTGCCTTTCCTTGGTATTTGCGGGTTGGGGACCGTGTGTCTGGCCACTGAGCACAGTCTTCGGGTGTGCACCAAGCAGGGGTGACACACACTGGTTTCCTGATGGCTTTTCCAGTCATGACCATTACCTTTCACATCTCAGGCACGTCCGTGTGCCTGAGTGGCGCCTAACTCATTTCTGCCTTTAACAGTCAGCTTGGAAGAGCAGTTGTGTGCATAGCAGGACTTCTCTTTCCCCAGTGGGAGAGAGTGCTGCTGAGCAGGAGGAACCTCCTGAAACCTGGGGAGATACTGTAGAGAGAAAAGAAGTTGTATTGGGGATTCCTGCTGGTCACCAGGTCTCGAGGAAGACAAAACTGGGGTGTTTCAGGACGGATGGGGCAGCCTGTAAGCCCTCTTTTGCCATGGCTTCTGCTCAGTTTGTGCAGTGGCAGCCCCTTGGTGGGGCTCTCTGGAGGAGCTCTGGGAGCTGCAGGGAAGTGCCAGGGGACAGTGGGGAACAAATGGCTTAGCCTGGCTGTGAGTGCACAGCTATCCCAATCTGGAAGCCTCTCTCCTGCCTTGCCTGACAGAAGGGGTTTTAGGTGGAGGATGTCTGCAGAGATATGAGGGGAAGAAATAAAGTGAAGTGAAAGCAGTAGGCTCCTATTCCATAGTGTAGTGAGAGGGTTTTAGATTAGACAGATAGCGTGGTTGAGGAAAAGCTGTCATGTAGGAAACATGACTAATACGAGCTGTGTTGTGCTGCTGCAGTGGTGTTGGCAAAGGAACCAAGTTTCATTTGTTTGCTTTCAAATATTCACCACATTGCGACTTCTTAATTTCTAGTCCCACTGCTGCTATTTGTGTGTTCATGCCTAAAAAAGTAACAGGCAAGGAAGCTTGTATTTTGTGCTTATATTTTCATTCAGAAGTTTTCTAGGTTAGTGTTTTGACAACTGGATGCAATTTCTTTAAAAAATATACCTGACAGTAAAAATACTTAGATTATGAACTTGGTTCTCCTCACGCCCCAGTATCATCGGTGGTGTGGGTTAGGCTCTGTTGTGCCTTGGGTTGTCGCCATGTCACCAGCTTCCTTCCTGCGCTCTCTCCACCCAATGCCATGTCTCCTCCATGACTGTTTCGGCATGAAGCATGTCCCAGTGCTTAAACACACATGCTAGACATCTGTTATCTCTTTTTATTGTGAAACTTTACATTAAGAAGTTCTTCAGATTGAAATTAAAGTTTACTGTAACGCCATTTCAACATCTGGCATTTCTGTAGAGATGCCAGTTTCTGGCAGCTTTTCTATTCAGATGCTGTGGCAACAAGAGCATGGGAATGAAAGATTTGAAGCTTCATTTTCAAGTTGTGAAATTGCTGTTGCTAACACCAAACTCTTTTAAATTGATGAAAGCATTTGCTGCCCTAGTGGTCTTTGGACCAGTCAGATGTTCTCATGGGGTTGTATGGTATCAACAGAGGATATGAAGTGACTCACAGCTGGCATTTTTGTACCTCCTGACTATGTTTGAATCAGACGTTGTCAGTGTTCTTGTTTGTGTCTCCTTTTTCACTATCACTAAGTACTGCAATGACTCTCCTGGCTGTCTTCTCATGACTCTGGGCAGGATTTTGGTATCGTGTGACAATTGTTGATTAAAAAATAGATGCTGTTGATCTTATCTCTGTATAGCCATTGCGTTCCCAAGAGCCTGTATGGAATCTCTGCTCTTTGACACAATGGGGTTGGCAGATGCACCGTACAAATGCTTTCTTTTTTCTTCTTTTTGCCACTGCCTTATCTGACACCAGCCTTTGTACTGATAAATTTGCTTAAGCTTCCATTTACCTGAACTTTGTATTTAGTTTGAATGTTCATGTCCCATCACATTTTAGAGTGTTATGGAGAAGATTGCACTGGAAGATGTCAGGTGCTTTTGGAAACCTGTACTTTTTATTATGCTGCTTTTTTTTCCATAGGAAGCTTTTGTAGTCCCATTTATCCCACAAAAGGCTTGATCAAAAAGCAACAGACCTGTGCCCATGGGGAGTTTCATTGCTGTTGCTGAGCCCTTCAGAACATCTAGGAGTACTGCAGAGACAGATGAGGCATCCAGAGCACACGGACCCATCACATCTGCATGGCAGCTTCTTGGCAGGGAACGTGCAACCAAACAGCTCAGCTAATGAGCAGAGTTTCTTTTAGCTCAGAAGTCTTCGGCCAGGTGCATAAATTTGTTTCATTGCTTTTGACCTGGACTGTGTGATACTGTGATGCACATGAGGCATAGCTGATCATCAGTGCAGAAAAGGTTGTTCCCTTGGCAGTTCATTAGGTTCTCCAGACACCAAAGTTCTGCCCCTTGGGATTTGGATTATCCTTTATTCTGGTCTTGTGAGGTGCTTTTATTCTGGGTTTTTTTTGTTTTGGTTTGTTGTTGTTTTGTGGATTTTTTCCTTAGGAGAAACTTTTAAAGGCAAGTATTTGGAGTTAGTTTTGCCGTATCAGATCTGCAAAGTCAGTGATGGTAATTGGCTCCAAATGGCGGCACATGGGATGTGGTGACTCATTACAGCTGAGGGGAGGATCCAAAGCCAGAGAAGGCTGGTTCACCCTTAACCACCTTTTTTTGGAGTGGATGTCACCATGGTATCACAACACTGGGGTGTAAACAACATTCTCTCATAACACTGGGTGAGAGAATCTCCCAGCTGCTGTTTGGATGCAGGTGTCTCCCCCTTACCTAACAAATATGTGAAAAAATAACAAATTGAAGAGGTTGAATTTAGAAAATCAGACTCATGGTGTTCTCATGCTGACAGCCACTCCAGTGCCAGTGGGGTGCCACAGTCTTGTGTTTGTAACCAGAAAACTTTCTGGAGTGCCATGGTATTAATATAAATACATTCAGTAGCTGTTAATCTAAGACTGTTTTAAAATAGTGATGAGTCTGTGATTGACAGAATGTACATTTTTCCTTTTACCCCATACTCTTACATGAGCTGTGCACTGACCAGAGGAGCTGCCTTTTGCTTACAGCCCTTCAGGCATTTGATGGGTGTGTTTTGTTTGTCTTTTCTTTCCAGAATGGCTAATTTTAAGCCCTTAAGGCTATTTATGCTTGCCTTGCAATTACTTTTTTTTTTTCTAACATTCTTATTACAGCTGGAGATTAGGTAAATGCAGAGATAGGTGTATGGAAATAAGAAGTAAAACAGTGAAAGCAACAAAAAGTAGCATGACAGGAAAAAATAGCACTTCTTGTTTGTATAAATGTGTTGTAGATAAACTCACAGGCTGACAATATTCCCTTTTCTGATAACCTTGTTCTACCTACTGTTCATTTACAAAAATTATTTATGATTAATGTAGCCTTTCAGATTCTAAGCAACCTGTCTGTCAGCCTCTCCTTGGACTTTCCTTCCCTATCAAAGGAAAATCACTGTCAAGAACCTTGCAGAAGCACCAGTTCTGAGAGTGCAGTCTATTTGGTAAAGACCCTGCTCAGGCTTGCTTAGTGCAGGCTGAAATTCCAGGTATAATCACAAGATCTGTTCTCACCCAGGGTGTGAATTATCAGGTGTGCTTTTAGTGATGGCTGTTCACAAATGTGGAGATGATATCCTGGCTGTTGAGCACTTTTAAGTGTGGAAACCAAAGGATGTCTTCTGTATACGCTGCATCTGCCTTTAAACCTCAAGACCTTGCCCAGAGTTGTCACGGTTAAGATTTGTGTTTGACTCCAAATTCTTGTTATAAACCAGTATAAAGTTCAACTGAGAGATTTTACAACAGGCTGTAATTTCAGTCTGCCTTGAAGGGACAGCTAGAAAGTAAAGGAAATTCTTTGTAAATTCTGCTTGTGGGCGTGGAGGTCCTCTGGGGGGAGTTTCTCCTTGAATTTCCATGCTTCTTACCTCCAGGGAAAACATGACTCAAAGATGTGTTACGGCATTAAAGTGTGTGCTCATAACCTAGAGGCCTGCTCAGCTTCTTGACCAAGGCGTCCTGAGCTGCTGTGGCCATGTTGAGGTGTTCATTTGTTCTTCCTGTGCTGCTCTTTGCCTGCCCAGCCCCTGCCCTGGGTATGGAATAGAAATGCTAATATTTCTTAGGAAGAATGGTGTGACAGCTGCCTTCTGAGCCAGGCTCTTTCCTCCTGGCCCTGTCTTTCCCAGCAAGCACCTTTGCAGTACGTGGTACTACCTCTGTAGTAGTGAGCAGCTCCCAGGGAAGAGGGTCTCAGCTCCTGGAAGGAGGCTGTGAGAGGAGTCTCTACTTTGCAGGGTGAGCTGGATGTGCTGTCACAGAGTAGGGAGGGGAATTTCATCATTGTTTCATGTCTGCCGCAGGAGAAGAGAAAGGGGACTTTCCTGTTTAAAAACTTCCCTGCCGTGCGGATTTTTCCATTGCTGTTCAAGCAGCCAGAGGCAGGGCTGAAGGGAAAGTTTTATGTTTGGTTCTTCCCCTCCAGGTCGTGAAGCAGTAAAAGCACCTCAGGTTTGGAAATTATTCTGCAATTCCAACTTTTCCACCTTTCCTGAGATGTGAAAAGATATGTGGGAGAGATGTATTTCACAGAGCTGCTGCTGGGGGTCAGCTGTGCAAAGCGAGGGCAGCCTGGAGGGAGCTGGAATGTTCCTGCTGCTGCTGTCTGAGCAGTGATGGATTTGGGCCTGAGGGTGGACCTCGAGGGCTGCTTTAGAGTTGACTCACCCTGAGATGTTCTCCAGTTTGGATCCCAGCTTCTCACCCATAAACTTCTGAGCCTTTTCCCGTGGGAGAGAGGTGGCTGCTTAGGGACTGCTGCTTTTTCTGGCCTCTGGCTTGCTGACAGCTGTGGCAGGTTCACACATTGAACCTGCAATCCTGCAGGACTCTCCTGTGGGATCTCATGTGTGATACCAACTGCCCTCTGTTCACAAAGCAAGGGCACAGCGGATCTGGTAATGGTAACAAGGAGTTTTGTGTCGGGCTCTGGCAGTCAGGGCATCATCTGAGTCTGTAAATCTCTGACCACCTCGCTAACGGGCTGCAGGAGACTCATGGCTGAGCAGAAAGGTAACTGCTCTGGTAAAGTAAAGCTGGACTCTGAAAAGAATTAGAGAAAGTAGAGGTGTAATGTTTATAGAGCTGAGGTCTCTTCCTTCCTCTTCGTGGCAGGAGGTGGTGTGGAAAAACACTGTCCAGGCAGCCTGTGCCCTGGGGCTGCGGCGTGCAGGTCTGGTGTGTGTTGGCTCCATCCCAGGCAGGATGAAGAGGTGTGGGGGACTGGGAAACAGGGCCTGCCTTCAGGCCTTTCCTGGCTCCCTGGTGACTGTGCTGGAGATGAGACATGGGACTAAACAGAGAAGCCTCGAGCAAGAGCCTCCAGAGATGTGTAAGGTGAAAGGAGCTCCTGTTTGGACGGAGGCTGGCAAGAGACCTTAAAGGGAGCTTGCCCGCAGGACAGGTCCCTGGAGAGCAAGGCAACATGTTTATTAAACATGGAGAAGGGAAAATAATGCAGCCTATCCTTGAGGAAACACTGTCCCTTTGAGGAGAAATCGCACCCCTAAGTACCTGTGTGTGCCCACAGGCTCTTTGCCTTTTCCCTATGCTATTTCCTGTCATGTAGGCACTCAATTGAATATTAAGTTTTCTTTCAAACAGTGCCAGAATGGGGGATAACTGTGGTGGTATGTCAGAAAAAGCCTACTTTATCTTTCTTTTTTTTAATGACTTTAGTCTTGAGGAAACACTTGCCTGGATCTGGAGGGTATTTGTGTTCATATATCTGATCTGTCTCAGAGATAAAGTGATGGGAGGGATCATCCTATCCCAGCTGAGATTATTGGTTATAATGCACAATCCTGATGCAGTGCAAAAACTAAAGTTTGAATAATGAATGCTGTCTGGTTTGGGGTTTGTTTTCCTTTTCTTTTTACAGGGGACTGCTGGCTCTTGGCTGCCATTGCTTCTCTCACCCTGAATGAAGAAATTCTGGCCCGTGTTGTTCCCAAAGACCAGAGCTTCCAGGATAAATATGCAGGAATTTTCCACTTCCAGGTATATGGAAAACAGCCTTTTCCCCTTAGTGCTATTGGGCAGGAGCCATTGTGACTGGCTATGTATCCATGTGTGATGTTTCCTGGAATGTCTTTGTGGGATGTCAAAGAGCCAGACAGAAAAAGGGAGACGTCTAAAAAGGGTGGTGGAAGGAACAAGGCCATTGATCAAAGAGCTGGGAGCAGGGGCTGCCTTTGTGGTCCTTCCTCCCTGAGCAGAGCCAGCTGAGTATGAGCATCCCTGAACAGGGTGGGTGAAGCTGGCTGGGAGGGGGATTGCTTTTCCCCTGGGAAATCGACGTTCAAAAAGAAACATCCTGGGTGATGGGAGTGCAGAGCATGGGGTGGCAATGGATGTTTGTGCTCTCTTTCCCTCAGTTCTGGCAGTACGGGGAGTGGGTGGACGTGGTGGTGGACGACAGGCTGCCCACCAAGAACGGGGAGCTGCTCTTCGTGCACTCGGTGGAAGGCAGCGAGTTCTGGAGCGCGCTGCTGGAGAAGGCCTACGCCAAGTGAGTCGCGGCCAGGCTTCCGCCCCGTCCCGGTTTGAGAGACAGGTGTCTGTTAAAGGAGGCAGATGCCTTCCTTGGAATGAAAAAAAAAATGTGGACCCCCTTCCCTCCGAATTGTTATAATTTTGAAATTAAGGGGCTCTCAGGCAAAGATATGAGAATAGGAATAACAGTTCTTTACTAGTATATCTAATAAGGCAAAAACAACAACAACTTTGGCATTAACAACAAACAGAACTAAGAACCCAGGGACAGCCGTCTCGGTCACAGGCACTTTCCCCTTTGTCGCCATGCCGGTCACAGCTGGCAGGGGCGCTCCGGCGGGGCAAGCTGGGACGGCAGAGACGGGCAGAAGTCCTGGGATGGTGGAGGAGATGTATCACGCTCTGGAGCTGCAGTGGGAAAATCCCCGGGAGGTCTCAGCAGGCAGGAGGTGCGAGGCTACAGAGCAGCGAAGGCTGGCAGCAGCCCCGAAAGAAGCGGCGGGGGCCGGGCTCCCAGGGAGGCAGGCAGAGGAGGGATCGGGGCACCCAGGCAGATGGTAAGAAAGTCCTTCCCTTAGTGAGGTGGGTGTTAATAAGGTCTCAGTCTGAAGGGCTGCTCTTACGAGCAGGGGCCCCCCCCGCGGCAAAAGAAGCAGGACCAGGCTGGTCCCCGACGCCAGCCGAAAAACTCCTCTCCAAACAGCCTCGGCTGCCCCATTCCTCTTCCCCAGTTGAGAGAGCGTCCCGAGCCCGACAGACAGGGCTGTCCCCCCGCCCTGCCGTCTCCAGTCTCCCGGCTCGCGGTATTTTCCCCCACTTGGGCATTCCCAGGAAACGAGAGAGGGGCCATTGGCCTTCTCCCCTGAGCTGCTAAATTCTTTTGTGGAAAATTCCTTAAGAAAGAAAAAAAAACCCAACCAACAAAACAAAAGAAGAACTCCTCAAACCCCTAAAACCCCACTCACATCCCTGCTTCCCCATAGCATCCCCACCTGTATGGATACTGTGCATTTAAAGTGTCAGTCTGCTTATTAGGCTTTGCAGCTTCTAGGGTATCCCACAATGGCTCCTTTGGTACAGCTTTGCTGACAGATGTCTAAGACAAGGAGCCAAAAGCATTTGCTTTGTTGCTAGCCAAGAAAAGTCACTCTCGCATCTTGTGGTGAGGCTGTTCCTGGAGCAGACTTCTGTCACCAGGGCCTGGGAAACTCCATTTCATGTGCTCTGTGCACCTCTGAGGGCTTGGCAGCTGCTTCAGTGTGCAAAGAACATCAGTCCATGTGCCCAGGTCTGTGTTCAATGCTCATAGCTGAATTTCCATTTCTGGGTTGGCCAGAGGGGAATTCTGTCCTCTAACTTTACTAATTTGAATTGACTTAAGAAATTTAGATCCGCAGAAAATCAGACCCATAATTGTTAAAGGGATTTAAAGTCTGTGGAGCTAGAGAGGCAAATTGTTGGGTCTTAATTTTTTTTTTAATATTATTTTTTCTTCAGATAGTGTTCATGATTCCTGTCATTGATATGACTGAAGCTGCAGGCTGTATCCGTGATTATATAATATTTTATGCTGGACTTTCCAAGTACAGAGGTCTAAGAAGCAAAGCTGAATGGAGGGCCACATTTGTAGCTGCTGTAATGCTCCTGAAAGCAGAAATGCTGTGACAGCAGGCACATTGAGTGCCTCTCCTGAAGGGAAGAGGAGAACAGGGAGCCTGATGGTTGTGTGTATGTGTGAGAAGAGAAGAGGGAGCCCGATGGTTGTGTCTGTCCCCCGTTTTATGCAGGCTGAACGGATCATATGAGTCCCTCTCTGGCGGCACCACCACCGAAGGCTTCGAGGACTTCACCGGTGGCATTGCAGAATGGTATGAGCTGCAGAAGCCACCTCCCAACCTCTTCAAAATCATTCAAAAGGCACTCCAGAAAGGCTCTCTCCTTGGCTGCTCCATCGATGTGAGTTGGCAGGTTTATTTCTGGGCTCTTGCTGTGCACACAGGCAGCTGGGGGTGAACCCATGCTGCTCCTCCAGGAGCTGCACATGGGATGCCAGTCCCCTCTGCCTATGGTTCTCTGCTCTACCTTGTGCCTGGAGAATGTGACCCACAAATGTGACCCAGGAGTGTGCTCTTCATGGGGGTCAGGCTGAAACTAAACTTCATGTAAAAAGCTCATTCCCTCCCTCGTGCTTCTTCCATGAGACCTTTTGCTGTTTTGTAGGTTCATGGTAACAAATCACACGGGGAACTTTTTAGGGGTCCTGATGGACATGTGGGTTCCTAAGAAAGCCTTAGCTTGGCAGCAGGATGGCACAGGCTAAGTGAGTTTGGACAGCTGCAGCTAATGGCTCTTGCAGTCAGGTGCTCAGAGGTGACAACGTCCATCCTTTTTGTTGCACAAGTTGTACCTAAAATGTTCCCAAAAAATCTGGGCTCTCATCTTGCAGCAGAGAGGCATGGACTGTTGCCAGACCTTTAAAAGGTTTTATGGGAAGACACGTTGTCAGAAGCTGGACCCACATGGGAAAGAAAAGAGGAGCTTTGGCCCTGCCTTCAAGGACTCAGCATTGCTTCCAGCCTTACTGAAATGAGTCTAAGTATTGTTATTGTGGTAATCACCCTCCTCCCAAATCAGATTGCATCTTAGTTATGTCTAAAGGGAAGGTAAATTGTTTACAAAAACACCATTCATAATATAAATGTAAATGTTTCCTCCCATTTTTCAAGTTAAATCAGAGTCCCAGGAGAGGGAAGCTTCACAGCAGGAAAAATGCTTGGTTAATGTCAGTGTTTGACTTCATGGTATTTTCGAGGCCTGTTTTACTCGTTTTCATTTAGATAAGAATCTGACATCTGGATTTTTGCCCCAGACTGATACAAATCCCTTGGGTGGGTGTGGAGGGAGAGTAAATGTATTATGTTGTTGATACGTGCTGGCACTTTCTGTAGTGTAAATCAACTGTTACTGAATTTATCCTTTGAAAAAGAACCTTGTAAAAACTTTCCTTCTCTTCTTCAAGAGAAATAGGGACACAGAGATGAAGTATTACACGGAGAATGTGCTGTGGGGCAGTAATAGGGTATGAATTGACAGCGGGAATCCTGCCTGCTCTATCCAATCCTCTGTGTTTAAGCTTCAAATACATTTGTTTAGAGATCACACACTTCTGAAGTGGTGTGAAGACAGTGACAGCCATATGTTTCATAGGTGGTTAAATATTCACTGTCTGGCAAGAAGTGACTTTTCTTTGCAGTGTTTAAAGGCCAGACTGCCCAAGCAGTGGCTGTGAAAAATTGAGAGGGGGACGTGCCTTCAGGTACCAATGGCATCCAAAGTCCAGCCTGTTCCTTTGCTGCCCTGCAGGGCAGGTCCTAGGGTGGCAGGGCTGGGGAAAGAGAGGGGAGCTGTGGAGCTGAAGGGGCTGTTTTGACCTCGAAGCAAAGCACTGGAGCTTGCTGGACCTGGGTGTGATCCCAGTGTAGCCTCAGGCCAGTCACTTCCTGTTTTTCTCCAGGTCCCTTGAGAATACGGAGTTTATCATGTGTATCCCCTTTGGAGATGCACCAGAGTGGCTGCACCACACCAAGTGTTTTGGAGCCAGGAGGGACCTTTGCTGCAGTGCCAGGCTTCTGGTGTGCACCCCATGCCACAAACATGGTCTCTGGGGTTCCAGCACCACCCCACGTGCTGCTGTCCCCTCTCCCTGCTCTGTCACACTTGTTGCTTTTGTGCAGCAGCTAAACCACTCCTGCAGCCTCCCAGCATGATGAAAGCTCTGTTGGAGGGGGAAGCTGTTCTTTTGGATCCCCTGCCCGTGGGAAGCTGCAATCACTGATGTCCTTTGCTCCTCCAGATCACCAGTGCTGCAGAGACAGAGGCAGTCACCTCCCAGAAGCTGGTGAAGGGACACGCGTACTCGGTCACCGGGGCAGAGGAGGTACGTGTGCCACCCCAAGGGCACAAGGTGCAGCAGGTCTTGTGTGTGGCAGCCACAAACCCATCTTCAACACAGCAAATTCTGGAGTGTCGCCCATTGTGCTGAATTGAGTTTTGAGTCTCTTCTTTCTGAAGGAATGCTTAATTAGTTGGTATGTTTTGGATAAACACAGATTTGCCTTCTTCGGTGTTTGACCAAAAAAACTCCTATTATTCCATAAGTGTTGGCTGTTTCCCACTGAGTAGGGTGGAGGGCAGCTCTGTGCAGAGGGCACACTACACTCTGCTGATGACCAGGCCCTTCAGTGCAGTTCTGTACAGCAGCCCACACTTTACCTTAAATGCACAGCAAGATGTGTCCCAAGCAAGAAAAACATGTATTGTTGTCCCTGAAGTGCCTGCTGAACAGCGCCTTTCAGCAGGGCATGGTGTTCAAACACAAGGGGCCTGCCCAAGAGCCCGTGACTGGTGAAGGCAAGGCAAAACAAAGGAAGCAGATCATGGCATCCTTCCATGTCTGCAATAGATTCTTGGTTAGTTCACCAATAATTGTTCCTGAAATAATTTTTGACAGTTCAGGGTGAGGTGTAGGGAGCGGCTGACGTTTGTGGTGTGCATTTGGTCTTCCTCCCACAGCAAAAGCAGGGAAGAGGGAGTTTGTTCACCTTAACTCACAAGTAGGCGTGACCTAGCCAGGCTGTTCCTTTGGAGATCTGTGCAGGCTTTGTGAGGATAGTTCATCTGGGATGTCATCTCTGGACTCTGTGCTGCTGCTGCTCTGCAGCTTTCTTGGCTTCAGGCTCCAGAGGTGCACCAGCTCCTGCCTCAGATGAGTGTTGTGTGTTCCCCAGAAGCAGGGGGTGTTCCCACGGAAGCTCTCACAGGTGTGCTTGGCCTGGCCTCTGTGTGTGTGCAGAGACCAGCAGAGGACAAGAGGAGGGGCTGAGGCTGCTGCACTGCAGGGCATGGCTGTGGTCAGAGGGGTCGTGGCCAGTCTGAGTGTCCTGTCTGTTGTAACAGGCTCATCTTATATATAATCAGGGGGGTTAAAAGGCATTTGAATGTGAAAAGGCAGTTTATACCCAAGTGATGACTTCGCAAAATACCTCTGTAGCTGCTTTTTGGCTGTTGTGTAGCAGTTCTACATTCCCTTTGCTTGTAATCCTATCAAAGGTGATTTTTTAGCAGCACGAATCAGACATTTTGGTTTTCATGAGCTTTGGTTTGTGCATGCTGGAAAACTTCTCTGGACAAGCCTGGCTGTGTGAAGCTCACTCAGAATCAGTTGGATTTATTCTTTTGGACCAGCTGTGTGCACGTTGTCATGCCTAGCAGAGAGATACTTGCTCTGTCGTGTTTTTAATTACTGTAGAAGATGAGGGAGGCAGCACAGCACTGAGTCCCTGGGTAATTCTCCATACACTTCTGATCCCATCAGGTGAACTTCCGAGGAACAGTGCAGAAGCTGATCAGAATCCGAAATCCCTGGGGGGAAGTGGAGTGGACTGGGAAATGGAATGACAAGTGAGTCAATGACTTACTTGTTGCCAGTAGCCCTTTACTGCAGGGGTGCAGTCATGTTTCTGTGCTTGTCTGTCTGTTCCCTACCTGAAATTCCTCTGTAAGTCCTGTCTGGATGTGATGCTCACATGGAAGTGTTTCAGAGAGAAGCATCCCCTCACTGCCAATTCGTAGCCATCACAGTATGTGGTGCCTTTCATGCAAATTCCAACCTTTGTGTAAGATGCAGTGATTTGGTTGGCAAATCCTAGAAAGGTCCTTGTAGTTTCTGCTTATTTAACAGCCTGGATTCAGTGGTGAGCTTCTGAAAACTCACTTTCTAAAAGGGCTTTAAAAATCCATTTCTGCTGTTAGCCATGAAAGCTGGAGTTTACTCAGTTCTGTGGCTGGGCAGTTTTTATTCGGACTCTTCCTTTTCCTAATACAAAGCTCTGTCTCAGAGCAGCCATTAGCACTTTCTGAAAATAACACTCTGCTTCTCATCCTTACCTTGGATATTTGAGAAGTGAGGTATCTTATATGCCAGCTCCATCAATTTTTAATTCTGCAGTGGTTTGAGAATTCTGGAGCCGCTAAAAGTTAGATCTTGTGCCAGAACAGCTATATTAGGGTTTCCCCTTTCCCATATGCTGTAATTGATGTGGGGTTCTCTTCCAGCTGCCCAAACTGGAGTGGTGTTGACCCTGAGGTGCGGGAGCGACTGACCAGGAGACATGAAGATGGGGAGTTTTGGTACGTGTCACGGGGTTCCCATTCCAGCAGAAGGGAATGTCATCTGCCCTGCTTTTTTTCATCCAAAGTAACCTCTCTCAGTTTGCTCTTCAAGATGAGGGTGCAAATTCACCCCAAATCCTAGTGCTAAACCACAGTGACAGAGAGGGAGGATGGACAAGGTAGTGGTACGGAAAACCTGTTCCTCCTGAGGAGACGTTGCCAAGGGGCATTGTCTCCCGCAGGATGGCGTTCAACGACTTCCTGAGGCATTACTCCCGCCTGGAGATCTGCAACCTGACCCCGGACACCCTGGCAAGTGACAGGTACAAAAAGTGGAGCCTGCTGAAGCTGGATGGGAACTGGAGGCGAGGAGCCACTGCAGGGGGCTGCAGGAACTACCCAAGTAAGAAAAACTGAAGAAACCTTTTACTTGTCCACTTGTACTTTCCCTGGGAGTTTCCGGGAGATGGTTTGGGGTGGCTTATGGGATATCTAGGACTAGTGTCCAAAAAGTGTGGGTGTCTGGGAACTGTGGCTCCCTGATGAGGGTCAGTTGTGGTTGTAAAGGCTGGGGTGGGGGTGTGCAAGGCAGTGCATTGGTTTTCCCTTCTCACTGCTGATTTTGGAAGTCAGAGCCACATCTGTCCTAGCTGGCATGTTTATATACCATCACAGTTGCTGTCAAAGAAGCCTCTGAGCAGTTTGCTTAAATCCACCTCCCAGACACTTTCTGGACGAATCCGCAGTATTTAATCAAGCTGGAGGAAGAAGACGAGGACCCCGATGATCCTGAGGGGGGTTGCACTTTCCTTATTGGGCTGATCCAGAAGCACCGTCGGAAGCAGAGGAAGATGGGGGAGGACATGCACACCATTGGCTTCGCGATTTATGAGGCAAGGGGGGCTGTACAGGGATGTGGGAGGAAAAAGGAAAATCATTCCCCCTATAAATGGAGTAGTGCAGTTCTCATGCTGGGCTTTCCATCAAAACTCAGATGAGTTGAGGTTGAGTTGGATGCCAGCTGCAGCAAGGAAGCTGTAAAGAAACAAAAAGCTGCATTATTGTCTTGCTCAACCTCTGTCTGCTCTCCTGATGGTGGAGAGGTCAGAGGGGCAGGAATGTGAAAGAGGGAGTGGGAAGAAATAGTAGAGAAATTGAGCCTACAATAAAAATCATGGTGGGCTGCAGGGAGGAGATTCAGCAGGAAGCCACAACCAGCCTGGGTGTGGCTGTGCCAGGCTGTGCCCACACTGCCCCAGGTGAGCCTCACCTGCCTCCAGGATGGAGCTGGGAGCTGAGCCAGCACTCAGCCTTGGGTGGTGTGGGCTCAACACTCACCTTGCCCTCAAGCCAAGTCTTTTTTTCTTTTGGTTGGTTGGTTGTTTTTTTTTTGTTCAAGAATGCGTATGTCCTTGCTAACTAATGGTGAGAAGTAGCAGCCCTGGAGACGCCATTCAACAAGCAAATAACTCTCCTTTTCTGCTTGCAGGTGCCCCCAGAGGTATGTGGCATGAGTTGGTGGTCGAGGTGCAGAGTTGGGGCTCAGTGGCTGGTGGGAAGAGGTTCAGAGGATCCTACTTCACTGCAGGACAACGTGACTGACCAGAGTCTACAGTTAGAGGCCATTTATTCTGGAAGGGGCCTTGAGCCCACGTTGCCTTTTTGGAGTGTCTTGGATTGGGATAAGAGTGTTCAGTGCTGCAGAAACTCCCCAAAGCAGCTCTTCTGTGGCTCTTCTCCCAGCCCAGCCTCACACTTGCTCCCCCAGAGCACAGCTGCTTTTTCCAGGTTTGCACAGAGTTCATGTTTGACTCATGAATAATATTCCAAGGAGGTGTTTATATTCATTTCCCTAAGCACCACTTCTTTTGGTTTCTCTCTATTTCTACCTGCAGGCAGCTAATAGTACACCTTGGGGGTCACAGAGGGGTGGCAATGCAGCGATGGCTCTGAGCTGTTGCTCCTCAGAGGGAGGACTGAAGCTGAGCAAAACCCCTGGGTAACCCCATTACTGGGTTTGCTGTCCACTGGCTGTGCCCAAGCCAGTGGCTTTTATGTAAAGTATGGTTTCGTCAGGAAAAGAAATGGTGCTACTGGTTAATTAAATGTCTTATGTACCTTTTTAATGTCTTAGCAGTGCTCTGTCACTCACCCTAGTGGTCCAAAAAACTAATTTCCGTAAGAAAAATGATTCTAACTCGACAGTCCTATGACTCTTCTTTCCCCTAAAAGGTGGAATTTGATCTCCCACTATGCAGCAGGTCTGACGGGTTTTAAAAATTCTTTCTTCATTCTTAAAAATCTGGGAGGACAGGAAGGAGGAGGTTTCTGAGAGATGAACATTCCTGAAGCTGGCTTCTAGAGCTGAAATAGCCCGTCTGTAAGACTCTGCAAAAATAGTTAATTCTGGAAAATCACAGAATTATAGAATGGTTTGGGTTGGAAGGGACCTTAAAAGACCATCCAGTTCCAAGCCCCTGCCATGGGCAGGGACACCTTTCACTGGATGTTACACTCCAAATAGGATTTTGTTTGTTTGTTTGTTTGTTTTTTGTTTTATTCTTGGAGCCCTCCATAAACGAGCTCTGCTCTACAGCAGCCTGACCTCGGAGGCAGAGCTGAGCTGCAGGTGGCACCAGCTCTGCGGACCAGAGGGACACAGCTCATGTGCCATCTCAATTTAAAGAAAAATAGTTGGTGGAAGAATTTGCCCACTGTCGTCAGACACCCAACACCATCTGCAAAACGAAACATGAGCTGAATGATTTATTTCAGTGATCCGCAAATACATTTGCAGTGGCATCTCAGGAGTGCTGTGGTGGGGTGCACCCACTCCCTTTCTCTTCTTTTTCAATTCTGTCAAACTGACATCTTGTTTCTTTTATTTCCTTTTCCCCATACACAGCTAATTGACATATATGTGATATTCCTAATTTGCAAATGTGAGCACATGCAGACCGCAGAGATTTTTTTTTTCCCTTTCTTTGCTTTTCCTAAGTTTTCTGGCCAGACAAATATTCATCTGAGCAAAAACTTCTTCCTGACCAACAAAGCCCGGGAAAAATCCAACACCTTCATCAACCTCCGGGAGGTGCTGAACCGGTTCAAGCTCCCTGCAGGAGAATACATCATTGTGCCCTCCACCTTCGAACCCAACAAGAATGGGGACTTCTGCCTGAGAGTCTTCTCTGAAAAAAATGCAAACTCCACGTAGGTAGTTTTTGGTGATCATATAACAGCAGTGTGGGCACATGGGGGAGATTATTATTGTCATTATTGTTATTAGTTTTGTTATCCCTATTACTATTTAATTAAAATTAAAAGACTTCGACACCTCGCATCATAAAGATCAGCTGGGCTAAAGCCTCAGAAAGGGATGTGGGGTCTTTTGTATTGAGTTCCCCTGATTCAAAGCAAGCAAAACCCTTCCTCTATCCCGTAATATTTTGCTGCATACTCCTGCAGCAGTGAGAAGAGCAGGATGTCTGTTGTGTGATTCAGCTTTTGATGGGCCCTTAGGAGTGCTTGGGCACCATCTGTAGGTCTGGTGCTCCCTCAGCACCTGGGGGACAGCATGAAACAAGTCAGAATTACTTTAGGGCTGTCACTTTTTTACTGCTTTAAGGAAGAAATTACTAGACAAAGTAATTTCATTTGCTCCTGTGCTAAGTAGGCAGTGACCCAAAGAGTTATGTGAGCCCCAAAATCCAGTCTGTGGCTCAGCAGGACATTGCACAGTTTATACTGTCTTTTCAAACTCTTGTTGCCATAGCTGGCAAAATACAGCTCTCACTGTGCTATGTAGTGTCTGTGGCTCATTAATCCAGTAATTTTTGAATGCTCATTGTTATTTGCATGTTTAAAGAATTTAAAGATTTAAAGAATCTCTCTTGAACTGAAGCTTGAAGGAAAAGCATTGTAAAAGTGACTTGGTTTGATTTTAATATTGATTTCTTTATCTTTCTAGGGTGATAGATGATGAAATTGAAGGCAATTTTGATGAGGTATATCAAATTAAATGTTTTAAATTGAGATAATTTTGTCATAAATAAGGAGGGTTGGAGTGCCTGTTCCCTGTGCAGGGTGATGTTTTCTATAGGCATTATCAAGAAATGTTATCCCACTTTGGGGAAAGATCTTTCAATATCCGTAGCTGATGTCAAGCAAATGGAAATATCATCAGGAATATAATGGAAACAAGTGTTGTCCTTTATCCAGAGCTTGGACTTCCTAGGCAGAGGTACACTCTAAAGAGTTAACTGGAGCCACAGGAAATTCCCTTTGCTCTCCAGGAATCCAGGAGTGCAGCTTTCAGCAGTAGGGGTGTTTCTGCATGTGATGCTCTTTCCAGGAGTAGCTGGAAGTGGCTGGTAGTGGCTCACCATACCTTAGTCTTGCTGGAGCTGGGGATGCTTTGCCTACTAATGCATCTACCCCATGTGTGGTGGGGGTTTTTTTCAGCATTTGCAATGCCAGCATTTTGAAGTGCCCCTGAAAATAAAACTGAATAAGATCATAGTAAAAACCACTTTGTGCCTTCAACCTTGCCATTTAAATTTTTTACTAAGGGCAAGGAAATGCATTAAATCTTACTCTGGCAGAAGCTTTCCTCCTTTTGACACTCTCTGTTTCTGTCTTTTAGACTGAGATCAGTGAAGATGACATCGAACCCAGCTTTAAAAAGCTTTTTGGGCAGCTAGCAGGAAATGTGAGTGTTTTTCTGGTAATACCTGGATGGCATTGTGGGTGAGTGGGTAAGAGGGATGAGGACAGAGTTTAGTTCTTGTGCAGAGTCAGCTCTCAAGTGTGAGCACAATTGTGCATCCTAGAATCTGTGCAGTCACCCGCCTGCTTCCACAGCGGATTTGTGAGTGCTCCTGGTGAACAATCTCTGCTCCTTTTGAACTGAGGGCTCGACTTTTATCTCTGCAGGGCCCAAATTCTGTCCTTGGGCAGAGCATATGGCTGGGCTGTGCCTGCTCCCCAGGCTGCTCTTGCCTCAGGCACACCTTGCAGCTGGGCATGCTAATCTCTGGGAATTGGTGGCACTCCTGGGAGTGGGAGGTGGGGAGAGCTTCCCACTTGCTTCCATTCAAGGGAACTGAACACAAAGGGATGTTTGAAATTGGAAAACTTGCCCAAAGGAATCAGAGGCTGCAGATAGTGTCTGCAGCTCACGGTGGAAAACTTGTTTTCCTCTTTTCCACAGGATGCGGAGATCTCCGCCTTCGAACTGCGTAGCATCTTGAATAAAATCCTGGCTAAACGTAAGTGCCTTCCTCCAACAGAGGCTTCAGATGGCCACCAGCGGGTTTCCAGCGTGGCCATGGCAGCACAGAGCACTGACCTGGGCAGGGTCGGAGCCTGGGCTCTGCCCCAGACCTGCTGCTTGGTTTTCCATATGGCCACAGCCATGTGATCCCTCTGCTGCTTCAGGGGGCTGCAGAAATGCTGGGGCTGTGCCAGCCCAGAAGGCGTTTCACAGGGTGTGTGCTTTGGCAGGGTACAGATGGGTGTCTTTTATCCCAGCATCTGCCACTGGGAATTGGCTGCCAGGAAGATGGATGGATTTGAATAATCCTTGGTAATAATCAGGAGAGGTATTGCTGGTGTTTTAGTATTGAACCACTCAGGAGTGGTTCAAACAGTAGCCCAGCCAGGTCTGGGGTGTCCCTAAGGAGGAGGAGAAGCTTTGAAACTCTGAGCTTCTTTTCCTGTGAAGAGATTCCTAGCTTGGCTCTGCATTATCTTCCTTCCCGTTAAACAGTGCTCAAGAAACGATTGCTTGGAGAAGTAAGTGTCTCTTTCATTCCGAAAGTGAAATCGCATGCAGATGGTCAGGACTGAGGTGTACCTCTGTGTGCAGCAGCCAGTAATCAGCAATGGGGTGTTGCTGGCTATCAAACTTGGCTTCATGTTCAGCCCTTGCATGAAGCCACCTCCTGCTGACCTCCATAAGCTGGAAGTCCACGTTGTCCACAGAAGCCCAGCCTTGTCTTTGCAGACAGACAGTAAGGGCAGGAAAGCTTTTTCCCTCTGTCTCTTGCTCCTGCAGCACACCTACAAGCCAGACTAACCAAGCTGTTTGCTTGGGGACACATCCCAGCTCACTTGCACCCAAAGCCTCTTTGTCAGCTCAAGGGAAGCCACCGATGGCACCGATGGAAGCAAACAGAGGCTGGGGTGGATACAGCGGTTAGAGAGCTCATGAGCTAATTAAGAAGCTGCTGTGCTACAGCATGCAGCGATAATCCTGTCTTTTGCTCTTTCTTTACAGGCCAAGATATTAAATCTGATGGCTTTAGTATTGAGACATGCAAAATAATGGTTGACCTGTTAGATGTATCCTTTAAGGCTCTTCCTAGATGATATTCCCCTTCCTGTGCTGAAGCTGGTGAGCTGCCTTTGCTCCCTGGTGGGTCCATCCTGATGTACTAATGGCTCCTGAGGTGGAGAAGCTGGCTTTATCCTGATTTCTCTGAAAAAGCCACTCCCTTGCTATTGTTGTTCACACGTGCATTATCCCAGGCAATGGGAAAACCGATTATCAAACAAGACAGTCTGCTTGGAAGCCTTCCCAGCTGCTGGGTGTTCTGGTTTAGCTGAGGACAAAGCGATGTTTGTGCTGGGTAAAGGCACCTGGCTCTCAGCATGGTGGGCATGGCCTTGGCTGTGGGGTCGTTTCACCTCTCTGTTATCTGGCTGGAGTTGGTAAGAGCGTCAAAAAACCATGGGGACTTAGCAAATGGAAAATGAGGCTAACAAATACCGTGTTTCGTTTTGACATGCCGTACAGGAAGCAGAGAGTACACAGGATTTTAGGAGTTTTTACTCCTAAGAATATGGGCAAAAGTGTAGGATGACGGATCAGGTCTAAGAATAGTTGTGTTCAGCTTCTCTGTGCAGTGGGAGTTGAATTGCAGAGTTGGAAAAAGGGAAAATTACCAACACAAGATGATACTTTTCTATAATTTGGTATAAAATACAGCAGTCCATAGGGACTCCTTGGCAGGTTTTGGGAGCAGTGCCACAACCAGGTTCTTTTGTTAGCTGTTTCCACAACAGCTGAAGGTCTCCAAATAGCAGGCCTGGCTGTGGCTTTTCCTGTTTATAATCCAGACCCAGGACTTGTGCTCCAGTACTTGTGCAGGTGTTGAAGCCACTGTGCAGAACAAAATGGCATCATCCTGGCTGGTTTATACTTGCAGTGGAAAGACAGTGACCTGCAGTGGGGGTGCAGAAAGACCTTGTGAACTGGTCATGATTTAAATTAAGGATCTTACTGATTTAGAAAGAAATCTTGGACAAAAATTGTGTATTCAACAGGACGAGTCCTGGGGACAGGATGAGTCCTTCAGAGAGGACTTGAATCCCTTTATTGTTTGCAATTTTTTTTAAGTCACAACTGCCCATGCAAGTAAACCCGGCACAGGGAGAGGAAACCCCTTTTTCTTCCCTCTGAAGAAATTTCCTTAACTCAGAGAAGAATGATGGGAGTGGCAAACTCGGACTGAAGGAGTTCCACACCCTCTGGACAAAGATTCAGAAATACCAGGTAAGACACAACCTCTTTGGGAGAGCAATCACACGTAGAAGTGGCTGTAGACTGGTTTGTGCCATACAATGTGCACAGTCACCTTTCCTAGAGCAGGTACTTTGTGTCCTCAGTCCTCCAGGTTTTGTCTTTATCTGCTCTGGCTGCTGCATTAAAAAAACCTTACTTTTTAAAGCCACTTTTAGAATAAATTGATGTAAGTACCAAGTCCTTCAGACCAATGTTGCAAAGTGCTTTAAGTAACATGCAGGCTGCATTTCAAAATGTTTCACTTCTGCCAGAAGCCAAACCACACTCCACTAAATTATTCTCAAGGTTTCACTTTGGGTTTTGTGTTTTGCAGAAGATTTACAGGGAAATTGATGTGGATCGATCGGGTACCATGAACTCATATGAGATGAGGAGGGCACTGGAAACAGCAGGTATTTATATTGATCTGTCTCTTTATAGGATTCCATCAGTTTCAAGCAGGGTTGAGAGATGCTCACTAGTCTGCTGTGTATCACTTGTAAGCTGAAAAATCCTGTGTCCCCAGACCTGGAGGCCTCTGTTTGATCCAGATGCTCAGCCTGGGCTCTTGTCCTGCCACGCAGGTGCACTAAAAGCATCTCAGAGGAGTGACAGGTTTGCAGTTATTTTCTTTGGTGACCAGCTTTTGGAGAAGCACAAAAACCTGCAGCAGTCTGGTCTCTTAGCAGCATAATGTTGTCTTCCAGTGAGTCCCTCTGGGTCTGGAGTGGCATGAACCAGTAACTGGGATACTGTGACCAAGGGAATGGAATTGGCCTGACCAAGGGCTGATGTTCTCAGGAATGTTAAGAGCCAATTTGCTGCTGCAACCACTGAAGGGCAAATCTGAGTTAGGACAGTCAGGGGCTATCTCAGAGCCACAGAATCCCATCTTAACTTACTGCATTTTGGGCACTCTGGAGCCTTCCCCTCCTGCCACCACACAAGATGAGGCATTTCATTTTGTACCAAGGTTCACTCTTTGGAAACAGAGCCTTTTAAATCCGTGGCATTCTATTTTCAGGGTTCAAACTGAACTGCCAGTTACATCAGGTCATCGTGGCTCGTTTTGCTGATGAGGATCTCGTCATTGACTTTGATAACTTCGTGCGGTGTTTGATCCGGCTCGAAACCTTGTTCAGTGAGTACATGCTTGGTAACCAGACAGACTCTGCTGCCTTGGGATTTCAGCAGGGTAGCTGTCCAGGCAGGACTGCCCAGAAGCCCAGGATAAGGTATTCAGACAAATTCAAACCTGAGATACTAATCTGGCTTCTCCTAGATCCAGGAATCAGTGTTTTAGGTCAGGCTGCTGAACCACAGCCAGTCTTCCCTGCAAACAACTCTATGTTGATTAAAAAATACTAGACAACAATTAAAAATTGTTGTCTAGTTGTTCAGTCTTGCTCCTGCACAATGACTTTAGAGTGGCCCTCTCTGATTTGGGGTGTAGGCCATTGTCAAGTTTTAGATTCTGGGACTACATAAATTCCTTATTGATCCTGAAGCACACGGTAAGACTTTCAAACTACTTCCTATATTCACTCTTGTCTGTCATCTCTCTCCCACCACAGAAATGTTTAGAAAACTGGATGCTGAGAAAAGTGGGACAATAGAACTGAACCTTGTTAATGTAAGTTCATTTAGCTCTAAAACATTTGTTTTCATTTTTGGAGGAAAGTGGGGGTGGAATGCAGAGTCTGTCCTGCCCCATTCTGACTGAGGATGGCTTGTTACATGTATTCACATTTGTGCTGGATTTATCTACCTTGTGTATTTATAAGCAGCCTTAAGAAATGTTACCTTTTAAAAATGTGCCTACAACACAACATATTCTCTAACAGACGAGGTTACTTGCCCCAGAAGCCCTTTATCCCTTTGCTGGCAGTAATTTTGGCTTCTTCCCTGCTTTTTCTGTCAACAGGGTAAAATGTAGGTGCAGTTGTGTAGGCAAGACTCATGATCTTGCTCACGTCTGCTTCTTTGTGCCCCATGTGTGCCCTGTAGAAAAGACTAAGTTTGGAGAAAAGTACCCTCCTACATGTGTTTAACTTGCTTATTACCTGAACATAACTTATTTCTGAACCTGCAGGAGCCATGGGCACATCATCCCAAAACTCTGATCTAAATGAGTTATAAATTTAAATCACTCAGAAAAGATCCTAAAATTACTTCTGTAACAACAGGCTGACTTTATGCTAGAAATGGGAACATGCATGCTTGCTACAGGTCTTTTTGCTAAATTTAACCTTGTTTTCCTCTCTCTTGTTACAGTGGCTGTGTTTTACTGTCATTTGAGCCACTGGCATCAGCTTGAGACCTCAACAAGAGCATGATCAGGTGAAGATAATCAAGCTACATACAAGTAATATCCAAACATGAATGTGCCTTAACTTACACATAGCAGATTTGGCACACAAATGCAAGAAGAAAAGCATTCTACTTCAACAGAAGAATCTGCAACCTCATTTTTATCAGTCTGACAGTGTTTGCCTACTATTATATAGCCTCTGGACAAACGCTTTAATTTAGTATGAATCCTCAGCACAAGATTTGAAAATACTGCTTTGCTAATATCTTTGTATTTAAAGCATTTTATGAGACTTCAGGAAGAAAAGCTCACTATAGCTTGGCAATCTGGTTTAAAAAAGTGCTTTTTGAACAACATCCTGCGTATCTGAAATTAGGAAAGAGATAGTATTGCATATCTAAACACCTGGACTCAGAGACAGAGGCTCCTTGTATGCTTTGTGTCAAGCCCCAGCACTATTCTAGTTAAATATTCTTTAAAGAATTTAAGTGGCAAGTACATGTTTGACCAAAGTGACCATTGATGTGCCTGGAGCAGGAGGCTGTTGGCAACAAGACTCTGCCAAGAGAAAGCCCATGCTTTCAGGTGGAATCTTGAGTTCCTGTATTTTATTTATCTTCCTTTGAAATACAAGAGAGTATTTAAATAAAAAATAGAAACGAAGTTTGCCAGACTGGTATTTCTGCTGAAAATAAGCACTTTTTTTTTTTTTCTTGGAGATAGGATCATCACAGTGCACATGCAAAGCTTTTGCTTTCAGGAACAGAAGTTGTTGCCTTTTAAAGAGGCCAAACAGCATTCTGGAGCTGATTGTGAATGTGTGGCAGTCAAAGAAATGTTAGATAGGCTGATACTTTAAAAGATTAATGCTTGAACAGCTAAAGGTTTCTAAGATAGATAATTGATACTATATACCCCACACCCAGCCTGTTGAAATCAGAGACTTTGTCCATGAGCCAACTGCTGCTGCCTTTCTTTTCCCCACCTGAGGAATTGTGTCCTCCTTACTAACAATTTCCTCCTTGTGGGCACCTTTTCAGAAAGCAGTAGGACTTACCTAGTAGGAAAACATGAGCTTGCAGGGTGAGGCACTTCCTAAATACCCTGAAGGAATTATTTGCTCCTCTGTTAAATACTGTTCATTATCAAATTATTGTCAAATAGAGAGATAGAATGGATAGCTCTATAGGAAAGGCTTTATTTGGAAAATACTTGTACCAAGTTTTGGGTTTTTTTCCCCTTAAGTCTGTCTCTCAGCTTTTAAGGTTAACAAAGCTTATGTGCAACTAACAGATTCAGCTTAATTTTAAATGCAGAAAAACTGTCTTGAATGGATGGGGAAGAAGGGGTTCAGTTTAATACAGAAAGTAGCTGAAAGTTAGTGTAATGTAGAACAGCAGTGCGTCTTACTGGTAACATTTCTAATAAAAATCACTACTAAAATACCCAGAGTTAAAGCTTAAGAGGAGACAAAAGTTTAATGGTGAAGTAAACAAGTGGAGTAAAAACAAGTAAGTTGTCAAGGACTACAGAAAGTTTCTACACTTAGTCTTCGAAGTACAAAATACAATAAATACATGAGGTTCTTTGTAAAAAGAGGAATCTAAAACTACATTTCTGTTACAGCACATGATATTTTGAATACACAGAATTTCTAAGATGCTACAGCTTTTTTAAAAGTTATTGCTTAATGGATTGGTCATGTGGTTGTCACTCTTCAGATGCACTTCAGTTTTAGCTTCTTTTAACAAACGTTCTGCTTCCAGCAATAAGCAGTTGGGTGCTGTGCACATACTTTAATTTCTCCCATCTGGAAAAAGCCTCAGGATAAATTTGGACAAAGCCAAGTTGTCTCTTTCATGGTGATTCCTTCAATGGCAAATTCAAAAGGTCCTTGTATTTAATGCAGAAAAAAAGTGAAACTCTCTTCTGCCATGTTTGAAGAAATCCGAGTGGGTACTTGAACATAATGGCTTGATTTGACCAAAGGCAGCAGAATTTCATTTGCTTGTAAGCATTATTTCATCTTGTACAATGCCCTCATCCATTTGCTAATGCATCAATCCTTCATTTGTTTTCAAAGCACATTCTTCATAGCTTTCAAATTACATTGTCATTGAAATAAGTCTCATGATATTGGAACCAACACAAAATGGACTTTTTTTTCCCTGTAAGTTATCCATGATTAGTACTTCAAGAATCTGGCTTCTGTACTATTTCATGCCAAGCTTCTTTGTCTAGGTTTAATCCTCGGATACAGCTGAGGGAAAACAGAAATGAGGTTTAAAATTTTAGTACTTTAAAAGGTTACTTTTTCTAAAAGAAAAAATAAAAGAACAAAAAACCTTTCTCTTTGGTGCTACAATTCTAATGTAATCCATCATAGTAGCAAAAGCATGGTTATAAAAAACACCCAGGGCACTAACAAATATGAATTTAGCAGTCTTAGGCAAGCTTAAAAAAAATACCAAACCATGTCAGTACAAAAGGAAGGTATTGAACAGCACATAATTGAGTACTTAAAGCTCTACTCAGGTAGGTGGGCCAGGAAAAGCATGTGGCTTTGTAAGTCAAGAGACTTGTGTGTTCAGTGAACTGTGGGATTGTTCCCTGTTTTATAAATGGGACCAGAGAGGTATTAAAGTCTGGTTTGCTTTCTCTCAGTGCCTATCAGCCTTTATGACTGTATAGCTTTGGGCAAGCTGGAAACATCTGTCTGGAGAAGGAGCATGGCAGTGGAGGAGCTGTGCTTTGGAGAGGGCAGGGTGGGTGGCCAGTTCCACGAATCACCTGCCCAGCAGTCAGTTGGTACCTGCCAGCCTGCGGCCCCTGGGCTGTGCTGCTCACACATCCTGGCCACACACACAGGGGTGCAGGGGACAACTGACAGGACAGCTTGGGACAGCACACAGCAGGGACAAGATGCCTGGGAAGCTGTTGGCTCCCACTTGGAAAGGCTTAGGGAAGAGCTGCTGTTCTGAAAAGCGCAACCACTGGCATATGAAAATAGGAGGATACACTTCCTACAGTCAAGAGAGATGAATCCTCCATGCTCTAAATGGCAATGCATGTCTACATCACAGCTTTTCTCATCTAAAGCTCTCCTTAAAGATGCCCCCTTCTCTCTTTAACCAGCCTCTGGCTTTCTTCTTTTCTCAATAACTTAAGGCAAACAACTTCACCTCAAGGTCTGTCTCAGCCTGCTGTGATTTCACCACTCTTAGAGGTGAAGTCAGTCAGTTACAGTATCACAGTGTTCAAAAGTCCCCCTTTGACAGTATTATCTTATTAGCTTGGGGAGCTAGGGAGTCACTAAGAAGGGCAGAGCACTGATATAGATAATTTAATCCTTTTTTTTATTCAGTACACCTGACTGCAAAAGGATAAAGCAACTATGATATAAAGACTTAAGAATATATTCATGTACCAAACATTTTCCTCTTTGGTGAACATCGTAGCCTAGATTTCAGCTGCAATACTAAAGAGGCCAGTAATTGCTTTGGAGAATCACCACAGGATATTTCAGTGGCAGCACTAGAACAACTGAACAGACACAGAGTGTCTATTAACTACACAGTTAATAAATATTGTGTAGTTTTCCCCAAAGATTCTGTTGGGATTGTGTTGTGCTTACAAGGGTAAGTTGTGACCCTCAGTTTAAGTCGTGCTGCCTTGTGCTTTTTTTTCCTAGAAGCACAGATGCTCCTTGTGTTCTTACACACCTGTGCTCAGGCTGAAAGCACAAGCTTATGAACAAGTAGCATATACACAATTCAGCCTGGGGCAGGCAAAAATCAAAAAGTTGTCATTTTGACCTTACTGTGCAGGGCTGATAGCTGCTCTCAATTTAGAAATGTTTACTTTGCAGAGGAAAAAACTGACAGGAGTATTATGTTAGGGAGGATTTTACAGTACATGGTGTGTAGGCCTGACCTGGAAATGATACAGAAATGAGAACTGATTTTGCATTAGAAAAGAGTCACTCTGCAAAATCCAACCAGTTCAAGAGTAAGGATTATCTGCATGAGGAAGGAGGTTCAGCCTCTTTCAAGCATCGTACATCAATCAGCTAAAATTCACAGTGGCTAATCTTGGAGAACCTCTTATCTCCAGCACCAGGTCAACTAGAATTGTAGAAAAAAGCTTAATGGAATTTTTATATATGTGTCCATCTGCCATAGTTTTCTAGAAACTCAGCTATGAGGAGAAATACAGGGACATAATTGAAAGTATCTTATTTGTACACAGTTGTTTTTAATAAAAGATGCAATACAAAATTGATGAGAGAAGGAGAGGCCATTCATGTAAGGCCTTGGACATGTGGTTAAACATTACTTTAAAAGTATAGGAGAAAACAAAAATCTGCCTTTACTGCAGCAATGTAATCTGTTTTCCAACACTAGAAAAAAAGAGATAACCTAGATTTTTGCACTGTTTATCTCCTTGGATCAAAAGGTGCCCTGTGTACACATGGAAGGACTCACAACTCACTCTTCATGCAAGTTTCAGTTCTGAAGGCCCTTTGTGCCAGTACATCACGTTTTTGAAGCAGAGAAAACTAGTTTTGTTCTCAGACAATCATAGAATATAATGAGTTGGAAGGGACTCCGCAAGGAATCATTGAGTCCAACTCCTGGCCCTACACAGGACAGCCCCAAAATCACCCCATGCACCTGAGAATATGCTCAAGAAAATCTTATTCACACATCACGTTTGGATAAAAGGGGTTTTTCTCTCTAGATGGTGAGACAAGGTCGGTATTAGGGCCTGCTGTGTATAGCAGGGTGGTGATACGTGTTGTTCTTTTGTGCACCCATTAATGTGTGTTAAGTACCTTAAACAGAGGGTGTTAACCCACTCTGCCAAGGGATTCAACTCTCTAAATAAAGATGGAAAAGGTCAACTCCTTCCTCTTGACTCTTAAAGCTGCACCTCAATGCAAGAGATCCAATGAGAATGCAATGCTGTGTACACTGCCCATCCTGGAGTGGGGTTTTTTTGGCTCTGGAAGTACCCAGGACTCACCCCTAGCAGGTTTCGGGGCACGTAGCCTTCCTTGTCGTTCAGCCGTGCCCACCACCACTCGATCTCCTCCTCATCCTCCCGGCGCAGGATTGTCATGCAGTCTCCTTCCTTCATGGACAGCTCGTCATCGTTCTGAGCCTCATAATCCCACAGTCCATAAATCACTCCTTTGTTCATGATCCCCATCTTCTCCTGCACTCCTGCAACATTGAAAACACAGAGCTGCTAAATTGAAAGAAAAGAAATAAATAAAAAGGACAATAGGAGGGAAGACTCCTTTATTCGTACTGGAAGACAGTCCAGGAAAAAAATCCCCAAAATTCCTACCTACTTGGCACCTTATTGCCTACTCAGAGCTGGCCCTGGAAGAAGCAGCTTTGTGAAGTTACTTAGAGCAGACAGATTCCTTCCTCAACATGCACAAAAAATACAAAGTAAAGGGGGAGGGCAGCACTGGCTGATAAAAGGTTACATTTTTGTGTTCATGCTTTCTAGACCTAAGTGATGAGGAAGAAACACTTTTCTGTACTCTTAGTCCAATGGTAATCTCTTTCTGTCACAGGGAAATAGCAATACCTGCTTGGGTTGACCACCATTGTCATTTTAATGCTTGTGGTATCATTTTCCACCTGGGTCATTTTATTTCAGAAATTTAAAATTTCATTTTAAAGCAAGTTGCATCTCAGACCTGCACCTGAAAGATTTGCCTGCTACTCTGCAGCTGCTTTTGGTTATCTCAGCAGTTCTTAATTTCTAACACTATTTTTACTTTTTTATGTTGTAAGCACTGCCTTCAGAAACATAATTCTATTAAATTCTGTTAAGTTATTTCTGGACCAGGGTGTTTTGGAGTACACACATATGCCCTGCAGTGTTATTCAGAACTTGCTCATTTTACAGCTGTAGCCAGAGATTATACTCTTCTTTCTATACATATTCCTCAGCCTCTAAGCAGAAACCTGGAAAAGGTATCTTAGTTTGTGCACCAGTTGATTTTCTCTTAGGTAATTATTTTAAAATACTGAATCCTACTGGGGTTTTGTTGTTTGGTTTTGGTATTTTCAGGAGCAGAGAGCACACTGTATCACAAAACTTGTCTTTTCCCTCTTCATCGCGTACCCATTATCACCTACATCTGCTCAAATCACGTTCTTTACTTCTGCACATCAGCTCAGCAAACAAAATTTAAGTACTTCCAGTGCATGATAAACTCTGCTTAGAGAAACTCTTCCCTTGCTTTGCATTTGGTATAATTAGAGGTTTGGCCAAAGCTGTGCTCTGCACCCACGTGGATGGGAAGGCTGAACATTGAGCATGAAAGTAGACAAAGAGGATTCACACAGTGCATCTGGTGTCCTGAAGGGGTGTTAATAGTCACACCAGGGTAGTGGGGCAAACAGACAGTACAGGCATTACATTTCAGAAAGTGAAAAATTCCATACTCAAGCAGCATCAGACTTGTTATTTAATCAATGCTAAAGGATTATTGGTTTTATTTAAACCTCCCTGTACCTCTTACTTGATATTGGACATCATTTGCAACAAAAAAGATTAGGTGAGTCAATGAATTACACCAGGGTTTATTAGCTTAATAATGAGTTTAGAGGGCCAGGTTTTAGTGCAGTTCTGGAATCAGATAGATATTCCCAAACTTCTTTTACAGAAGCAGTTTTAGGCAGGGAACAATTTTTTACAGTAACTATAGGCAACCAGAACCAGTCTTAGCAATAAGATTAATTTCTAATGGAACAATATGGAACTTTGACAGCTGAACAGCCAATATATCAAGAGAGAGTTTCAGTGGTTTCAATCTGGAAAAACTGGCAATAGGCCAGTTTTACAATCCTATCAGGACCCATCAAAAAGTATCTCATAACACAAAAAGATCCCAAACTCAACAAAAAATGGAGTATCAAGTGAGATCACCAGATGGCAGGTCATTAAAAAAACCCCACAAATAAAAACAATGTACTTCATGTTGTAAATGAGACCACGGACCTCCTTTCCACAGGATCTCACGGGCAGTTCACCTGAATTTAAGAATTAGACAAATTCCTGAAAGAAATTCCTCAAGAGCTGTTCAACACAATGATATCCTCTCTTAACTCATATCCAAGTTAAAACCAGTTTAAAATATTAGACAAGTACTATTTATCATCTAGTCCTACAATCTTCCTTGGGTATTTGGTGTTGATGACCTCCCTTCGAGTCTGGATACAAAACCAAATGGAATTTTGCTTAGCCTACAAATTTTGATGCCAGTTAAAAAGGCTTCCTCCCTTTATAGAGAAAACTATGTATTTGGCACCAAGAGACAGTTTTCAAGCTTAGTGAGGACAGCTGGACAGACTGTTTTGAAATCTGCTGGCTGAGCAGCTTGGAGAAAACTCAGCTCTCATCTGTGCCACAAAAGCAGAAAGGCAGTTTTACAGCTTTTTCTGCCATGGTACATTGCTGTTACTCTAACCTCTTACAGAGAGATGACACGCCAGCTGGTAGGTGCCATGGGGACATCAGCTACATACAAAACAGAGAAAAGTAATTTAAGACCTCATTACACACCAAACATACAGTAAAGCAATGTAAAACTCCCTTGACTAATACTCAACACACCCCAGGGGGAATTAGTTTTCTCCATTAGAAGATAGTATCTCTGTAGCCTTACTATTTGAATAAAATCTAAATTTAATACAGGATTTCTTTCTAAATGCACATGAAGAAATAAGGAACGTAAAGTCAAATTCAGTGCTTACTAACACCCATCAAGGCAGGAACTTGGCAATACCTTTTTTGGTTCAAAGGTGCACATTAGGAAATACTCCTCATTTCAAGACGCCAGGTAACAGCTATGAACTGCCCACTGACATATCCATACCACTTTTGTTTTTATGTAAAAGAAGCTCTTATGTGGCAAGATTCACCTAATTGGTGTATCTGTCAATGCACAGGCTTCACTCAAAGCTTTTATTGTAGGGAAACCTTTTGTTACTCAGATCTC
>VWPU01007582.1:0-55787 GCA_013398955.1 Callaeas wilsoni
GGCCCCGCCGGGCCCCTCGGCACCGGGGGAGAGAGGTGCCCGCGGACGGGCGACGCTCGGAACCGGCCGCGGGGCAGCGCCGGCGGGAGGGTCGTGTCGGCGACTTGGTGGCGGAACCGGTGCCCGGCGGGCCTGGGCTCCCCTGGCCAGCGCGGCCGCCCGGCGTTCGGAGATGCCCGGTTGTGCCGCTGCGGGTGCCGGCCGCGGGCACCGTGCGGCGGGGGGAGCGGGCGCGGGGCTCCCGCGGGCGGGCAGCACTGCCGGCACCCCCGCCCCGCAGCCTTCCCGTGTGCCTTCCAGCTTGTGGGGACAGGCGGGCTTTTTCTCCCTCCTCCCCCTCACTCCTTCTGCTTCCTCCATATGTGGTCCCAAATTACTCCTTGTTTGACTCAGCAGTCGTGCTTATCTCACTCCCGGTTTTTTGGTTATTTAGTTAAGCATCTTTTTTAGTGGCAGTGCCCAGACAATGCACTTCAGGCAACCATCTCCAGCTGCACCTCAGCTGGGCGCAGTCCTTTCACGGGCCCCGGTTCGGTGCAACTTCATCCTGTGCTTTCGGGAGGTAGATTTTAGGCACGCTGTGGGTGAGGTTCTTGAGAACAAACCGAAGGAAACCAGTTGCAGAGACCTCTGACCCAACTGGTGAAATGGTAAGAGAGACCCCAGTACTTCAGGCAGACTGGCACTTCCCAAGACAGAAGGCATGTGACCGATGGTTTTGGAGGCTTCATTACCTTAAAACAAAGTCATCCTTTGCGACAAACTAATGAAACTTCAGGAAATTAATTTACGCATCATGGGAACTCCTCCATCTAATCCAGGTTGCTTGGCAGCTCCTTACGGACAACTCAATCACTTTTTTTCCCTTGCATAGCTGTATTTGATGTGTACATAGCCTGTATATGTATGCAGATAAATAGACATCAGTGTCTGATGCATTGCTTTGGGATGTAGAAAGTTGCGATGGAAGTGTTCTATCTTGGACTTGATAAGTCAGTGGTACAGTTAAAAGCTAGGTCTCTTCCTTATATGTTTTTGGTGTTTTGAATGTTTTCTGCAGTCACTGTTTCTGTCTATAATTTTTTTGAATTCTGATCACAACGTATGTCACATAATGTAGAAAAGTAACATTCAGTCTAAAGAAGTTTACTAGATAGAATGTCTTTCTTTTTTTTTTTACCTCTGTGAAGTAGCATATGTATGTGCTGAATAGCATGTAACTTGTTTGGGGTTTTTTTGATTGATGCAGAACTCCTGTTATTTGTCCTTTTTCAGTAACGAATTGTATAATTTTCAAAATTGAACATGAAACTTTAAATTCATATCAGTTTCATGGTACACTGTGGTAAGTTGGTAGTAGTTAGAGTTCTGTGGATGGATGTTACTTGGTTAGTGAAGGTTTTATGGAGACTTTTTACATTCCTTTGTTGCTTGATGCAATTTTGTATTGCTTTGCTCCAAAATTTTGTAGCTAGTTGTGGGATAATGAAAAATAAAGCCAGCTACTTGGCTTTGCACTGTTGTAGTGCACAGAACATAGAGTTCTAGATTAAAATCTTAAATTATTGTTGGGTTTTTCTTTTAAGCTTCTTTAGACATGCCCGATTAAAAAGTTTCAGGTTTAGTAGAAGAGAGGTTGCAATTATGTGAGTCACTGAATATGTTCAGTTTGACTGTGCTTACCTAATGTTAGTAAGGTTGAATTTTCATTTGAAATCAGATCTTTGATGTATGAGGGTTTGTGGTCCCACCAAATGACTTCAATGCCTTTGCTTATTTCCAGCTTAGAGGTTCAGGTATACAGTTACAATACTGTAGAATAAAGCATCACTGATGCTAAGCATTTTCCAAGTGCTACAGCAACACAGTTTGCTTTGTAAGAGCAACACTTAGACAGGAAACTCATTGATGTGGTTTGGCATGAAAAGTCCACTTGCTGTTTGGACAGTCCGAGTGACTGGGGAGTGTGTGTAATAATTTTTCTACAGAAATGAGTGTCGGTAGAACTCGTTTACGTCTTACCGAAAGAATTAATTGTAGCTAGAGGAAATGATTTTTCGCACTGCTTAGTTCTTCTCTTGCTATTTGGAGTGGGGTTTTGAAAGTAAGAAAAATTAGGAGGCTGGTCACTTATGTACAGTATGCTTTTCAAAACAATGAGTGAGTCTACAAAACTACCCAATTTTTCTGTCACCCATGTCTTATGCTGCAGCTAGGGAAAGCCTGGATAATTACAGTAGTCATTGTGTGGTCTTCCTGTCAGAGGAGAACTAGGAGCTGTGTGAAACAGTAACTGAGGTCCTGGTAGAAGTGCAGACAGGAGCTCTTACCTTACAGGCAGTGAAGGCATTAAGAGACTGGGATGATGGTTGCTGCATTCTGCCATTGGTCTGTATGGGCACTAAGTGAAAAGTTCGTAAAACTTTAATTCTGCCCTTGCTTTGGAGCTTATTGGAAATATTCTAGAATATTTCACCACTAAATAAAATAATATTCACAAAACCAGAAAACATCTGCATGTTTTCTTTAGTGGAGATTATTGTTAGCCTCTGTCAATGTGACTAGTGCTAGTCACCAACTTACTACTTCCATGGGAATTCTACCTCTTCCTCTACAGTGTTGGTAATAGGGAAATCAAAATTGCTTGCAGTAAAGAAGAAGTTTCAAGTGCAAATCTTCTTTTCCCCCCTCCCCAATATGAAGGTGAACTAAATAAGAAGTGACAGCACTGGAGTTTAGACAAAAGTATTAACTTTATTTTTTTCTTCTTTTTTTCCAGATGTACCAAACTTTGCCATCAGAAGCCCTTGGATCTGAAAGATGATAACACCGAAATTCACTGTCCTATTACAGTAAATCCATGGCACATGAAGAAAGCTTTTAAAGTTATGAATGAATTAAGAAGGTATTACTTCACTGTATACATCTGCCTGGAGTCCGTAGTTCATTTTTACTTTCATTTGCATTTGTTAAGTTAATAATAATAGTTTGTTTATTAAGAACATGCAATTTCAGAAGTATAGCTGATGAGAAGGATTAAATATACAATGAAGTGATAGCTGAATGATAGCTGTGGGATGATAGCTGTAATGTATGCAGTATGTTTTTGCACCTGATAAGTTAATCAAAACTAGTTTTATGAGACTTGAAAAATGCTTACAGGTTGTATTTAAGGAGTTACAGCTACTGATCCTCTCTTGTACATAGCTGGTCCTGGATAGATGAAAAATGACTCTGGTTGAGCCTTAGGCTGTTTATGTGCCTTGTTGATTTTTGTGGCAGACTGTGAACCAGAAAAATGTTAAAATTTTCTAGTCTGGGGACATAGGTCACAGTATAAACCAACTGACTGTACATTTTCTTAGTTACCATTTGCTTGCCTCCTGGGAGAAATTGATGAACTCCCAGATCAAATGTTGAAAGTAACTTTTCTCAATAAAGTTTTGTAAGACTTTGAGGGATACTACCATCAGTTTCAGCGAAACTAGGAGGCTGGTGCTGATGGTTTCTTAGCATCCATATTGATTTATATTTTACATATGAGTAGGTGAAGTGATGTTGAAAACTGTGACAGCTGGTAATTAGCGCTCACAACTGAGCTCTGGAAATCAGGGCTCGCAGCTATCAGTGACAGTAATTCAGCACTATAACAGCAACAATGGAGAAATTAAATAAATAAAAATACTTCTCTAGCAGAGACAGTACTGGAGGCTGTGAAAATCCTGTAGATCTTTGTTATTTCCCATATAAAATTAAAAATTTGAGAGGCTTCACGGAAAAGAAACACAGCAACTGATAGCATTTTAAAGTAGGCCTCTGCCTTTGATCTTTGCTGTTCCTTATAGGTAAATTTTTAAAACTGTGTGCTGGATAGACTGACGCTTGTTGCTTCACCTAAGTTATGCCCTTGGCTTTTTCAAGTGTCCCAGTAACCAGATTCGGTGTCTCAAAGAGCGTGATAGAGCCTGGCTAGAGCCAGTAGCAATGACTTCCTAAGGATGAGCAAGAGCCTACATGGAGAAAGATTCCCAGAATGAATCTTACAGTAGTTTTGGAAGTCAGAAACCTTACCTGCATTTTGCTGTGTTGCAAGTAAAAGATTCGCCGTATTCCAGCAGAGTGCATTTTTGAAGCCCATGGATTATTTTCAGAATATACTTTAGTTTCCATGGTTACCTAAATTCAAATTGCTGTAGAAGCAATTTGAGCAATTTTGCGTTGCATGTATAAATACTTAAAGTTTGAACAGGAGCTGTGCCATATAACCCTAGCTAGTTCTCGTTTAATAAGGTAGTTGATGCAACAATGTTTACTATTTAGGCTGAGTACAGCTTTTAAGATGGTAAGTGGTAATTAAATAAAATTATAAACATTTCTAGTTGCATTCATTTGTTTGAAATAATAAACAGAAATATCTTAAAAATGTTTCAGACTTCATTGCTCTAAACAAAGATCTAATATTAGTCCAGTAAATGATATTTTTGATTTAGAAGCAACTTTAGAAATGTAGCCAATCTCAGTTCTTTTCATTAGTGTAGCACAAACGGGTATTTGACGGAGTTATACTCTCCAGGAAGTGAATAGCTAGTGAAAAAATCATTTGCTTAAGCATCTAAATAGATTTGGTTTTGAATGCTTAAGTCTATGTATTTATATTAAATTTTCTGCTGCTGTCAAGTTGCCTGGCTCTAGTAGCTTGTTAATGAGTTTTTATGTGCCTTCAAATTTTGACAAATTTTAGCAATTTTGTGCTTTGTATTTTTTGTCATTTCATTGCTCACCATCACCTCAACACTGAGTAGAGAGCTCATTAGGATACCTAATTAGTTCTTGACATATGACAAAATTACACTTCTGATGCCTATCTTTTCACTTTATTGTATTTGCTTTTATCACAGTTCAATTTGATGTTACCTATATTTAGTAAAATTCTCATTCTTACAAACAAGACTTTACCAAAACCTTTTGAAGATGGGGGTAATGAACTTTCTCTGCATGAACCAATGAAGAATAGCCTGCAAGCTGGTAAACAGTTGCTCAGTTATTCTTAGATGAATACTTTCTTGCCCCCTATTTCTCATTTTCTATACCATGATGGTGTATCCCCCACAGTTCTGTTCATTCAGTCACTCTATATAAGCAAATTGGTACAATACCACTTCAAAACACAACCTTTTCTAAAATAAATTGATGCGCCTTCGTGAAATGAAGGTGCTCAGTTGCTGTGGAAGCCACAAGATGCTTGCAGCAGCGTACATGATGAAGTTTGTAAGCTTGTTTCTTCAGTAGTTTCTTTAGCTTGTCAGCTCTGTAGTAATGCAGAGCATATTCATTCACCTGAGGCAGTTCCAGACTAGGTATGTTACTATGTCTTTATATGTGCACTGTAATTAGTTAACCCTAGTCGTACATTGATGTAATTCTGTTGCTTCTGGCTTCATTGTTATATTTAATATTTCTGTGCGACTAAGTATAAAACTTTTTGTTCCTGTTGTCAGGATAAGTGCAGGTGTCTGATAAAGCTGGATATCTGATGCCCTTTTACGTGTAGCTTTCTGTTTCCATTTTTTTATAATAAATGTAATGGTTGTTTCAAGGTCCTCTGAATTGTGTGTTTTGTCTGGTATGGTCTTTACCTTACATTGTACATATTATTTGATAATAACCATATTGCAGGCTAAACTTACGAGATTTACATAGTTGCTGTAGCTATTAAGAGCTGAAAGCAGAAAGATGATGTTATGCCAGGATTGCAATATGGCCCCAAGGGTTAGTTGTGGCTACCAAAATTGTTGGTATGTGACCTCTGCAAAGCCACCTTACTTGAGTCTGATCTCATAAAAATTGGATGATTGCAGAACTGAGAGATCATAGAGTTTTTTTCTGGACTGAGGTGAATATCTGAGCAGTTGGCTGTCAAAGCAAAATGCAGCTGCTTACCTGTCTTTGCTACAACTCAGTGTGGTAGTTGCAAACTATCTAAAAATCTTTACTTTAATATGTATTCAGGAAAGGTAAAAATTTATCTTTTTGAAAATACTGAGAACAGAAATCACTGGATTAGTGTACAGCTCTAGCTCATCCCTAAGGAATATGTTCTATTAAGTCATACTTTTCCCTCTTCCCTCAGTTGCAGTGGCTCTGAGTTTTGTGGATTCCATACTACCTCCACAGGGACACTGCTAGCATGAGCAGGAAATAAAAGGCGACTGTAACTATGGCTGTTTAGATGCCGTGAAATTGCAGACTTTTGGTGTTGTGGTGTGTTTTCTTTTTTTTTTTTCCCTCTCCTCTTTCAGTCTAGAAAATTGGATTATAACGAGTACACATGTTATGGGTTTTAGTGGAAGAGGTATAGCCAATAGCTGTAAACTCCATTAGAAACACAGGTGTTAGGAATGGTTATAAATGAGATGTTACTTTATTGCAACTGAACAGGGAGGAAATATGTTACAGTCACAAAGGACAAGAATGCAAATGGATGTAATGAAGACACAAAGTCAATCAAGATATGAAGTTAACCATAATAAATTCTAAGCTACTCAGACTGGAAAAAATAATTGCTATTATGTTCATGGGCTGAATATGAAAAACGCTTGGAAAACGATAAATATAGAGAAGATCGAGTAGTGGATTTGAACAATTAAGTAGGTGTGAGTTTCCAGTGTAATGTGACACAGGCATCTCAGTTGAGGTTTGTATTCTTTGTTGTCCGTAAAGCCTTGTTTCTTATGTAATTTTTTTTAGTGCTTGTGCATATTAAATTCTGTTTTTAATATCATCCTGGTTCAAAGGGGCCCAGATTTCTAGAGAGAATGTTTATAAATTGGGCTGATACAAATTACGGTTATTCAATGCAGAAAACTTCTGTGCAATGAATCACAATTCAGTTGTTTGATTTTTAGATAGTTTTGTGTACCCAAGCACCATCCATAATCTGATTGAGTAACAGCCATGTGGTTGTGTAACACATTTTGAAACAATGCTTTGTCAACACTGTCTGCCTGCCTCTTTTGATGGCATGGGAAAAGAAATTGTGTATGATATTATATATACTTTTCTGTTGTAGTTCACTTATGTGAAATTGCCTTCTCTGATATTTCTAAATAGTCAAAACTTGCTGTGTGATGTGACGATAGTAGCTGAAGACATGGAAATTGCAGCGCATAGAGTTGTGTTAGCCGCCTGCAGCCCCTACTTCCATGCCATGTTTACAGGTACCAAATGTTTCAATGCTTACTATGTTTAAATCCAGTCTAACTGTATAAAGAATAAAATTTCATGACTTTTGCCTTTTAGGATCTAATTTGATTTTTAGATAAGCCAGTAGGAGCATTTGGGATTCTTAATGGGTTTTTTTTTTTTTGCAGTCTAAGGACATACTGTCAACTTAGTCTTTGTTAGCATGATGAATGCTTTAAAAAGTCTCCTTAATTAAAAAACAAATTAGATGTTAGGTAAGCCAGCAATAGTCAAGTTGTTATACCCTTTAAGCCTTTAGTAATCTCACTTGTCCAAAACAGGGTTAAAATAACTTCCGTGTGAGTTTTGGAGTAAATAATGTCCTTTAACAACTACTGCTGCCACGTTCTCCAGCCCATGATTGCTCTAGGCTGTTAGTAGGTATGAACGCTTTCTGTGGCTTTGGCAGCCTATAGCTGGAGTGCATGTTTCAGTATTTTTAGGGTAATTCTACATGACACGTGTACTCTGCATCATTGCCACTACTTTTCTGTACAGGCTTGGTTCTACTTCCGCTCACTCCATGCTGGCCAAGTTACTGCTTTACGGCTAAAGCAGGAATGTGGAGGGCTTGCAAGGCTAGGATAGGTTCAGGTTCATAGGAACCTCCAGCTGAAATTCCTGTGCTGTAGGTTTAATTCCATCATGGTTATAAATCACATTGAATAATGTAAAGTAAGAATGCTACTGAGTGCATGTTAAAATTAACTTCTGAGGTTTTGTCTGTTCCTCCTCAAGTCTTGTGCCAGCTTTGTAGTTAATGTTAATTGTCTGAAATTAAAAGACTTCTCTGTAATGCATTGCTTCTGACTACCAGTTCAGATGGAGGTAGAAATGTGACTCTTGGACTCTTGGCCTGTCCATATGCAAACAGATTGGTGTTTTAATAATTTTAATTGTATGCAACAAGATGGATGAATTTTGAAATACTGTTGTGTTCTGGGGAAGCAGCTGATAATTCTTGATTTTATAGGGAAATACTTTGACATAATCAAGGCCAGAAGTGGAGTCACTTCTACAACAATGCTTTAAAGTTGCTTGTAAAATTAAATATCTCTTCCTCAAGTAGTTCTTTAAGTTTGCATTTGTGGTTGAGACAAACATTCTGGGTGACTGATAAATACTTTCTCAATTTTTACTGCTGTCTATAAAATTAGAATGAAAAAAGCTGCTTCTACAATTCCTTTTTATCACCTTAGTAGCAGAGAAATGCAAGCCTCTTATGTTAGTTCTGTATTAAAGATTAACTGTTGTTGATGATCACATTGAAAATACTCTTTACTCCGAGTATAGCTTTCTATTATGCTTTCTGTGATTAAGACATTTCTGCTTGCCCTGACTGGCCTTTCTGTGAAGTTTATTGCCCATTCAAAGTGCCAGTGCAGCAGTGTCTGTAGCTGCTCTCCAGATAGAATTACTAAAATCTTCTCTTCCCTTGCTTCAGTCCCTTTTAAAATTTTTTGCTTGTTTTATGTTTTTAAATGTAGGTGTTCTTTAATCCCAGTGGTGCGGGAGGTGGGAACACTCACTGGAGTAATGGGTGTGAAGTCTTTAACTAATGTATCTGTGGCAAGGTTTGTGTAGTTGGTGAGCCAAATTGGTGCGAGCTTAAATAGAATTTAGCTGTAGCTTTAAGAGTTATCAGCAGATTTTATACGAGGCCTATAGGTTGCTTACAGCACGGCCCAGCTGTGGTATTGGTGCATTTCAGCCATTCCCCCCACAAAAATCCTGAAGTTCATTGTGATTGTTCTCTCCATGAAGCCTGGAATTCACACTTCTTAGGTGGATTTTTATTGTCATCCAGTAATCTGCAAGTTCAAATAAGCAAATTTGATCCCTTAACCAGCCACAACCAAATGGAGAAGTATCTTCTGCCATCCAGAATAAAAAATGGTCTGAAAAAACAGTAAAAAAGTCGCACTCTTATGCTTTAGGGTTACTTCTTGACTAGAAATTAGATGCTTATATTTAGACATGTGTTTGCAGGTTGGTTCCATCATTCTCTGAGTCATTAAGTATTACTGCAATGCAGGCTGGGATATTGCATTAACTGGGTTCAAACGCTCTGCCTGTTTTGGTTTTTTTTTTCCCCTTTTCTCCATTTGTACTTGGAATGGTAGCCCTAATAAATACCTAGAAAGAAAAAGTTACATCTTTTAAGGTTACAAAATATATTAAGTTAGTGACAATTATCTGATGAGGAGAGGGGGAAAGTCCCTGCTGTTTAATCTATGTTACTAGAAATATTTCTTTCTTCTTGTACAGTGGAATTATTTAGAAATACGATTTAAATCTACTTAAATGTTTAGAGGAGCTGATTATAAAACATCAGAGAAGGGACTCTTCAGTGGCTGTAGGGCCTGACTTCAGGCAAGAGTGACTTGAGTTTAATTTTCTTTTCTGCGATGGCAGTTACCCTTAGGGATTTACCTACTCTCTTTACTTCCATTCTCCATTTGTAAAGTTCTTGGGTAGAAAAAAGAAGAAAAACTTCGTTGTGTTACTTTGCGAGGAACCACGTAAGCTTTTTAGGTAGCCCCTTTAGTATCTTCGACTCAAACTGGTGCTTTGCTGCAGCTGCTTGGGAGGTTGGATCAGCTCAGTGTTTTCTTTCTGTTCACAATATGCTTTCCTGTCATTAAGAGCTCTGTGGAGACACGGTGGTGTTGCTTCCCAGTCATAAACTGAGTTCTTCAGCAGGTTGAATTCTAGACTGAGACTGCCTGCTGAGTGCATCTCTGGTTTCCTCTATATAATCTATCAAACAGATATGGGTTGATCTGGAATTGTAGTACAATTGCATGTCTGTCACATGGAAATTGGAAGCAAGTATTTTTGGGGTTATTTTTGGTGGGTGTTTTTTTTGTTGTTGTTTGGGTGTGGGGCTTCTTGTTTTGCTTTGGGTTTTTTTTTCTTGTTTAGAGTTTTTTATTTTTATATTCTGGGCTTGATTTTTAAACAGAGAAGGTGCCTATCCATGACTCTAAAAGCCTTGACACAAAATCTGAAAACAAACCTAATGTGCTTGCAGAATATCAAAATCTGCTCTCCCACACACACAATTTTCCCAAAGGACCACCTCCACAGCAGCTTGCATAATAAATAAGTTGCAGCTTACATGCGCTGAAGATCAATAGGTTTAATCTGTGTCAAACTAGAAGTAGAAACTTGGAATACAGGGCCCTGCAGGGAACGTGTTGCAGTCATCCTTCAAAGGTGTAGGGGAATGTTTCAGAAGTGCAGGTGAAAGGAGGAAGTTCTGTGGGGGCTGGATTTTGCTAGTTTTTATGTGGGTAGATGGTCTTTTGAACTTCCTGCCACTTAAAGAGGATATTTGCAATGCCATTGTTTACCCTTCAGCTCGAAAAAAGGCAGGAATAATGGTAACAGATTTCTCAGTGATGATCCCTTTGCTGAAAGCACTGGGTAAAAATGCATTGTTTGACACCAGCCCTAGAGACCAGAGGGTAACAAACAATGAAAATACATATGACTTCGTAAGAAAATATCAGCAATGGTTAGCATATTCTTGTTCACTTCTCCATCCTGTCTGCTTCTCTTGTTCTATACATTAAATTTATTATATCACCAATACCCGTATCTCTAGATGCCTATGCCTAAGGGAAAGAAATAATATCTGACATGGAAGAATAAGAAAATGAGGTATTCAGATATATTGGGATATACTCTTTCAAAGTAAAATCTTCTATGTCTTCCAACACAACTTTTGTAGTTCATGTTTTATTTCTCAGTGAAAGTCAGTGAAAGAGGGTTTAAAGGTCTGAGATGACCTGAATTGGAAGTCATGAAGAAGGTTATAGTCATTACTTCAAAATATATATTTGGATAATTATTTCAGCCATAAAGAAAATATTGCACTTTGAGAAACATCATATTTTGGAAGGTGGAAGTTATTTTGCAGGCCTTTCTATGAAGATCGGTTGTGGCATGTGGCCAACATGTCAGCCTCCACAAAATGCGATCCAACAAGCTTTGCCTTGCTTACCATTTTATCTTAGCTTGAGTTTGAGCTGTTAAATTGGATCTATAAAAGAGGTGAAATCGCTAAGGGAATAATAAGTAGGCAAACAAAGAAATATGTATGTTAATTCTTCTGTAGGGATATAACTTTTCTTATTTAAATAAATTTACTCTAGACCGTATTTGGTATGCTCCTTTAATTAAGAAGTTAATAAAGCTAGAGTATTTTAATATCTTGCTTTCTCAGCAAAATATTTTTGTATGCATTTGAAGTGTCTTATTTAGGTCTGCTAACAATATTTTCCTGATACTGTACACTGGAAAAAATAGGTCACCTGCACGAAAAGTATTAACCCAGGTAGCATTTGCATGATGGTAACAACAAAATCTTCCTTCCTCACTGGAGGAAGGAAGGAAGGAAAGAAATTAAATTATTAGTATTGAAGTTTTTCTCCTATCACAACTGTTCATACACAAAATTTCTGCTGCTATTAAACTTCTATGTTCTTGCTGTGTTTCTGTCTTATTTACTTGACTAATAAACTGTATTTGTAGGTGAGATGAGTGAAAGCCGAGCAAAAAAAGTTCGAATAAAGGAAGTTGATGGCTGGACTCTAAGGATGCTTATTGATTATATTTACACTGCTGAAATTCAAGTTACAGAAGAAAATGTGCAGGTAAGAGCGAGAATATTGCCTGCAACAGATGAGATGCAATGTGCAGAGTCATTTATTTTGTCAGTGTGGTTCAACTCCAACATGGGAAATCTCATATGCAAACTGGAATTTTTTCAGGCCTTGTGCTTACAAAGCAGGTAGTCATGCTGTTTAAATTCTGAGTCAAATTCAAAGAAAATTCAAGTAAATGAAGAATTAGTTGACTTTAATGGGCTTTGCAACCAAACCTTATGTAATGCAATAAAATAGATGGTCTACTCTGCCTAAAATTAGTGCTGTCAGCCACCTCTGTACCACCATTTCTCTAATACTTACTTAAGAGCAATTTACATAAACAACAGATATTTATTCCTAAATGTGGAACCATGTTGTCCAATTAAGCTGTCCTGTTTATTTTTTTCCTGTTAGCCTGCGAAATAAAGTACTTTTTCTTGCTCAATCTCTCTAACTTGCCAGTGACCAACTGTGCAGAAATTTTTAGCTACTGCTTTTTTTCAAAAAATTAAGTCAACCAATATCTATTATGAAGGTTTTGTCCATCCTACACAGAGTTAATCAGTTTTTCCAATTGGCTGTACCTTAAGATGAAACTTCAATTAGAATAAAACAAACACAAGCTTAGAAAAAATAGCCTTCTGCATTTAATATTTTCTAAATGCAGATGGACGTAAAATGGATAGAGCAGATTTTCCTTCCAGTATCTTTTGAGATTTGTTGTAGAGGTTTGATAAAAACTAGTTGCATAAGGGGTGATGCATTTAATTCTCGTGTTTTTCTTCATAATCCTGTGCTCTTCTTTCTACTCTTGCCCAGTGCCAAATAACTGGTTATTAGCAGGTATTTTGGTGCTTTAGCAGGGTGCAAAACCGTGTTGCTGTATTTGGCATTGAAAACTTCTGTTGCAATTATGTATTCTGAAATTAATTGCTTTTACTGGACATTAGGCTGAAATTAATAGCTTTTTCTTGGCTGCTGAATCCGATGGGACACTGCTTGTTTTAGCCATGTTTGGTTGAATATTTCTCGAAATGAGAAATACTGCCATCTTGAAACAAAGTATCTTGGCTCCTAAGACTTCCATATCTTAGGTCATATCATAAGTCATTTAATTCTGCAAGATTAATTTCTTGTCTTTCTTAAGGACTTGTTTCTTAAGAATCTTCCTTTTTAAGGAATTGTTCTGGTCTGATGATGAATATACATAGTGAAAAAAATGACTGAAATTCTGTTGTATTTTACCAGTCTGTTGGTTGCCCAAATCTCTGTATTGCTGTGGAAGACCATGAGCAAATCCAGAGCTGTCAGAGATTCCCTGACAGACCTCTTGCTGCTTGATCATGCTGGCTTTTCATCCTTAAAGTAGAATATTCTGTCTTGCTGACAGAGCTTAATGGCTCTAATCTTGTACATTCGATCCACAACATCAGCATGAACTTAACAGGCAATCCTACTGGATTTTGGCTGTAGGTGCTGCCTAGGAGGAGGCATTATCACCCATCCTTGGCAGTGCTGACTCTTCCATGTTAATGGGGAGGAAAAGCATTACGTTTCTTCCTCATACAGGAATTGTCAAAGGCCAGAAATCCATGGGTTTAACACTCGTGAGTCTGATAGGGCTTTAATTTTCATGGCTCCGGGTTATCTGTCTGAAGATAGGTATCTGACGATGGTGGGGATGTTAGTATAAATAATATGGCTTAGTGAATGATATTACAAGTTTGTGGTTACTTGAGTACTGAGAAGAAGGTTGGGCTTCTAAGTTGGGTTTTGATTTTTTTCCAGTATAGTTGCACTTTAATGTTGATGGTGAATATACTTGTAATATGACTGTATTGAATATAAACTTACTCTTACTTTGTCACTTTCATCCTCTTTGCATTATTATTACTAGATATGTAGAGTTTGTTTGCATTATAGCAGAAATAAACGCTAGGGATAAAAATAAATATGCTGATGCAAATTCTTTTCCTTAAGTTTGAAAGCCAAGATGGGGAAATTGTTACTGTGACTTTCTGGAAACCTAGAAACCTAGTGCAGATTGTGAGACCTTAGTTAAAAATGTGTTCTCTCCATAAGCATGTTGCATGCTCTTGAGACTAGTTCTAGCTCTCAATTTCTTGTCTATATGACCTAGAAAGTATTGAGAAATTTTGGTAGTGGTTAGGAACTTATCTTGTAGGAATACAGAAGCATGAAAACCTAAGGTGCCGTGTACTTTCGTCTTACATTATTTTATATTTGGACTAATGTGCTGAACTGGAGCGTCAGCTGGTTATGATTCTTATTCTGATACCCTTTATGGGATTTCAAGTGTATCATTCCATCTCTTCAGGTTATACATAGTAAGAATAGGTATTGAATTAATTTCTAATATGCGATACAGTGTTTGAAGAGGATGTGCAAGCTTCATGTTTAAGTAATGTAGAATTGCTAAGCAGTTCTTGGTATTAAAATAGCTGCATTGTATATTTATGAAAACTAATTATAAAGGAATGCATAATTGTAGCCCAGCTCACTGGTCTTTCTCAAGGGGCAAGTTAATTCTGAGCTTCTTTCCTTAGAATTTTACTTGATCTAGATGTGGACAGGAGAGTGCTTCCTGACTGTGCCTTCACAGTTTCTCAGTGAGAGCTGTCCATTTTTTTTTCCCCACTGTCCTGTTCTCACTTATGTATGTTTTTGGGCAGGTGTGGAGGTAGGAAAATCAGGTGTGAGTCAGTGATTGAGGAGAAAACCACATTCATTTAGCCCATAAACTATCAACACGGGAGGCCCTCATCACTGGCTGTTATCACTACATTAGCTAAGTACAAAAGAACATTTGTTCTTTTCTTCAGTTCTTGGTTCAATAGGTTCCCCTCAGCCTGCAACAATAAGACAGCTGGTATATGAATGTGTACATTCTTTTAGTGTTTGTCCTTCATTTAGAACAAGTTATTTTATAATTCATCTCTAGTGGCACTCACTTTGCATAATGCCATACCAGTGTTTCTGCTGTATTTACATATTAAGTCCCATTTTTCTGCATTCTAAACTCTTTGCTCTTCTGTTTTCTTTTTTTTTTGGGAATGAAATTAAATGTCAGACTTAAAGCAATATCTCATTCTTCATATTTTAAGAAGGGAACATCCAAGTTAATGTTTTCAGAAGGCAAATCAACTTTCTTGCATATCAAATTTTTCTGATATCCATATAGGTATTAACTACATGCAGTGCACAATGTGGGAGAGTTGGTTACTATAAGAAGCTCATGCGTGAGTAACTCTCCCACGCTATGCGTATGCACTGCAGCCCCTTTTTAGTCAGCTGTACACCTCGGGCCTCTCCTGAGCACAAATATGTTGGAGGAGAAATTCCTGCGGTTGTTGGCGGGCTGTGGATTTGTTATGGGCTTTAGAGGTCAGCCTGATACAGGCTGAGTGGAACGTGATTTGAATAAACACAAGTTAGTTGATTGGGTTCCTTTCTGATTCCCTGCTGCAGATCTCTGTTCCTTTAATTGTGCTGATACAACTATTTGCTGGACTGTTTTATAAGGCAGATCACTGAACTTAAAAAAACATCCAATAGCATAACACTCTGTATCTCCACTTCCACCCCACATGGGTTTTTGGGGGGGTTTTTGAGTTATTCTTAACTTGGATCACGGCCCTAGCAGTTGTTTTCACCCCATACTTGGGGTTAAGTGTAGGGTTGGAACATACACCAGTGTTGGGAGCAGATACTTCCCTGCAGCCTGGGGCAAGCATTACATGTAGCTTCACTTCGCTGCTACTGCTGTCTTGCTTTTGAACAAGATGAGTGCATGAGAGATAGTAGAAGAGAAAATCAAAAAAATTGTAGTTTTACAATTGTATAACTCTGTCCTAGCATATTTTTTCCTTTCAAGAATTTTGTTAGGTACAACAAACATGAAGCCCAGAATCCTGAATGGGGTCGTTTTCAAGAAGTATTGTTTTTTCTGCTCATTTTCTGAAATTGTTCAAGAACAACATTTGCATAGTAATAAGCATATTATGAACAGTAATATGTATGCATTTTTTCTTTGTAACTCTTACTGTTCATGCAGATTGCCATAAAAAGTACAACAGAGACGCTTCTATTTGTATGGTGTCATGGGGTGTGGGCATAAGAGTTGACAGCAGATTTGATTTAACGTGCTGTCAAAACAAGGTCTGAAAAAGCAGCTTATTTCCCGAAGAAATCCTCAAAGAAGAAGATCCTCATGTTGTCCAGCTATTTACTAAGGTAGACATTCTACAGTACCATGTTTGGTAGTACAGGCTTTGACTATTCATGCTGCACCTCATCACCTCTAGGTGATCAGTGTTGCAGGGTTGCTGGATCCTGAAAAATCCTCTAGGTTGAAAATGAACCTATACTTCACACCAAAACCCAGAGAAGTCCCACAGAAAACAGATGTCTGCTTTTTATGATGGTCAGCTTCTGAATTATGTTTACGGCATGACCCAGAAGCATTGGGTCATTCCATAAGCTGGACTGAGGGCATGTTAAAGGAGCACAAAGAAGAGGGAATGTGATGTTACAGGGAATAGCATAAAAGATAATTGCTACTGAACTTTTCAAAGTGAAACGGTGACTGAATGTATCTAGACTTGGCAGAAGATATTTAATTTAACAGTGGAAACTGGATAATAATCCTTAGGTGCTTTATTCCAGTTGCTTTAATAGTTTTTCTAGTTCAAAAGGTAGGGTAGTATCTGACTTAAATGTTCCTGGTCTATATTAGACTAATTAATGGTACTTCCTCCTGTCGTCTTGTAAAGCAATTTGTTGCTGGTTTTACTGTAACAGTCTTATGTATAGAATGACTGTTCTTGTTAATATACTTATTTTTTTTTTCTTTAGGCTAAACATCACAGACTTTTCTTTGGAGACAATAGTTTCTAAATTTTTTACCATTCTTCTTGCTCTTCTAGACTCTTTCCATTTTACCTGTATCTACATATTTAACATGAAGTGGCCAAAATTGGTCCATTAAGGCCTTGTTACTGCAGACAAGAGTGAAACTATTATCTTGTGAATAAAAAATACGGTGTTTGATTCTTTATGTCATCGATTTTCTAGCTACAAGACATTGATTCTAGTAGTCACTATATGTTTATGCTGGTAGAAGAGAGTAAGAATGAGAAAATGAAAATAGTCATCATACAGTGGGAGAAAGAAATTGTGGCACCTCTTCATTTTGGTAAAAGCCATTTTGAGGGATTTGTTGTTTTAAGTATTTATGCTTATTAGCATAATACTTCTAATGAACCAAAACTGCAACCAGTGGAAGTCATTATCTGATTTAATAGTAGTAGAGTGTCTTTCAGTAATTTTAGTTGGCAAGACTTCTGGTTCACACCAGGAATTTTCTGTTAGGAAGAGATGCCAATTTGTAAGTCTGTTTCCAGAGTACAACCACATGTTAAAATTGGGTTTAATAAAAAATGTAAAGAAATTAATTATTTTCATTTTGGAGAAATGTTCAATTGTATTTTAAAATTCACCAATAACAGAAAAAAAGGGCCTACTGAAAATCTTGTAAAATTGCATCTGGTTTAGGGGTGGAAGGGCAGGAGAGAAGAAAGATGTATACAAGTAATTTTAAAACTGAAAGAAGAATGTAGAATATCTATTGAAGAGAGCATTACACAGAATATAGTATAATGAACAGTCCAGACTTGTGTAAGTTGAGGAAAAAAAGGAGGAAAAAAAACCCCAACAAACCATCAAGGAGTAGATATTCATTTCAATAAAATGTAGTAGAACTATGTATGATCAATAAGATGAAGTCCATGTAAACATAGGGTCTGCATTTATCATGCCTAATCTTCACTGGATACTAATTTAAAGGCAAAAATAAAATTCTGTGCAGCATGCAACAGTCCTTATTTGCTCTTCTGCTAAGCACTACAGTAAACTCAGATAAAAATATTCACAATAAATTGTTGTATTGTACTTAGAATTGATGTGCTTATGATAAACCCCATGCAGTTATATGTGGATGGACATGAAATAACCTGTTTAGAGGCTACCAGTTTGTTCTGAAACTTGTGTTACCAGAATGTCAGATTTGGTAATGGAGTTGTTTTTCTCCTTACACCTGTGTCTCATGCTGATCTCAGATTCTGTCCTTCAGTACCCTTTCCACTAAGGGCCAGGTACATCAGTTCACAGAAGTTTAATTAAAAAGGGTGTTCGGGCTCATGATGGAATATCCATTTTAACAACTTACTATTGCACAGGAACCGAACAACAGCACCTAGTTGTGTGTGCTTTTAGCTTGAAGAAAATACAGAATGACTTAATACAAGCCAGTTTATAAGACCGATCTCTTTACTTAATATTTGTCGTAGTCTTTGAGCACTTACATGATCAAATTAATAGAGCTTACATTCCAGTAATCTTCAGAGCCATAATATCTTTGTATCTGAGCTGAGAGTCAAAGTACTCCTAGAAATATTGTGATACTTGTCAATGTTTTGTGTATATGAACAGGTGACTAAACTAAGTGTCTTTATATGAGTTAGCAACACTGATGTGTGAAGAGCATGAAGTGTGTGTTTTGAAACTAGTTTCATTTTAGATATCCAACTTGGAATGTTTTTCAAGAGTTTATGCGGCCTGCCAGTAAAGTATACCTTCGAACACTACAGAACTTCTCTTTTCCCTTATTGGATCAAAAGATGTCTCTCCTCCTTCAAATGGGTATATCCAAAGGGGTATGTTTTCTTTATGAATATAGGAAGTTTTCTGTGTTAATTGGGGTAGATTCTTCCTTTTTAGAATCCAAGGCTGACTTTACAAAGGTTCTTTACAAATGTGTGATTGGGCATTGTAAGAGGAGGGAATTGAATTCAGTACTTGAACAGAGACGTGCATTTTGTGTCCTGGAAGTGTGCCTGCTGCTGTGTAAGTGGGTGGAAGAGATAAAAGAAATATTTATTCAACTGAACTGAATCCTGTGAAGCTTTCACTGAATCTTATAATGCGGTAGGTTCTGTTTCAAATATAAAATACATATTTTATATATGAAACTGGTTTGAGAGAAGGTAGTGCTGAAATTGCTTCTACAGGAATTGGCTGTTCTCCGTCAGAGTACCTAAGAAAGAGATGTGTGGAAAAAAATACCACACTTAGAAACCTATAAGGGGCAGGAAGGGAATAAATCTGATCTCGGTGCATTTACGGATGTGCCTCTAGCCTCCTCTTCTTTAAAAACATTTTGGTAATCAGGGAAAGTGAGACAGCTTAAATTAAAGTATACCTTGAGAAGAGTGAGTGCTAGGTAGGCTGGAGCTAGGCAAGTACATCCCTACTGGTCATGATTAACACCTTTCATGTCACCAAGAGACCAACAGATACTTAATATAGGCCCAGTACTTCCCCAGTTGTGCACTCTACTGAAATGCAGGGCTCCTAAAGAAGAGTTTATTGTAAATTAGCAGCAGTTGCTGAATGGTTTACAAATAGATGATGATGTTCTAGACAGTGCAGTTTGGTGATGACAGCATGGGTCATTGTAGCAATTTTTCTAGCTAGAAGCAGTCACAGCATTCTAGCAGATGCAAGTAACTTAATAAACTATTACTGCTGTTCCACAGGTTAATGTTGACATCTCTGAAGTTTGCTGACTGGTTGTTGATAAAGGCCTTTTATTTACTTGCATTTGCCTCTATTTACTTGAAGTCTTAGGATTTTAGCTTTTATATTTTCATACATTTGTAATCTTGCAATTCTTTAGTGTATAACTCTGAGCTCCATATAGAGTGTTAGCAACTGCTTTTCCCATTTTTATCAGACTCAACAATTCCTCTCTAGGCCTGAGAATCAAGGACACCTCACTGTTTCAGGCCCCGAGAAATGTAAACAAAAGTGAGTTAGGGGGAGAGCAAACTAGATATGCAAACCTCCACTACCTTAAATTGTAATTGGACAATGAACCTCTGATATGCAAATGGACAAAACTTTTATCTGTCTGAAAAAGTGTGACTGTTGTCCATCCTGGGCGTAGTCTCTGTGAGACTCCTGCACTGCCCAAGGTGTACCCTGTGAAGGCCTTTCAATAAATACCTGCCCTTTATCCTTTCACTCTGTCTAGCCTCTGTTCCAGGGCAGCCTCTGCAAGGCATCATACTAACCACAGTTTCTTGATGAAAGCATTTAAAAGTCATCACTATATTATTAATTTAATAGAATTTGGAGGTGTGTTTTAAGCCAGTGGGTTGTCATTATGGCTGTCCCTGTCCTATCCCCTTCTCCCCACTGGTTCTTTGTACAGATTTCCTCCTGCATCTCCACAGTCCCTAGACAGTCATTTCATCTTGGTTTAGCTTCCAAAGTCTTTCCTGCAGTACATGGCTGCTTACATGTTGAGTGCTAGAGGCAGAGTATTGGACCATGTGAGTATTCCTGTGAGCTGATTTATTGCTAACGTCTGCATGCTTCTAAAGCAGCATGCCATTAGGTCAGATAATACCAATCCTAATGAAGATTACAATGGTACTTATTTAGTTGGGCAGGTTTTTTTTTCTTTCAAGAGACGATTTTTTGAAGTAAATGAGTGTAAGTTGTTTCCCTTACTGTCCCTAAAAAAGTGAAGCAATATTGCACTGATTTCCTTGTTAATAGCTGCAGTCGATTTTTTCAAAAAATGAAAATACTTTTGACTTTACATTAAAGTTTGTTGATAGCATCTTTAGAGGTGAAATCTGTGAATTTCTATTTCCTGTGACTTAAATTTAACTTGCCAGAAACACTCAGCAAAGTATCTCAGTGCAGCACATGTTCCTTTTAGACAGACTGGTAGGCCAAATCTTCATTAAAACTGTACAGCTATCTTTTAAGCTGTTCATATAGTTTTATTTTTCTGAGCTGATAGTGAATTATGATTCCCAAATAATCTCCTATAAACTTAACATTTTGGACAGTTTTGGCTTCCTGCCTTCAATATATCATGAGTAAGGTGCTAATTATTGAGCCCTGAGGTGACAGGTTACAATCCTTGTTTCTGAGATAATTAAAATATTTGTCATGGGCTTTGGTTCCCTTATCTTCCATATCCTGGCTTTTTCCAGACTCAGAAATCTAGAAACCACCATATTTCCGCCATCATATTTCATTTTACCATCACTTTTTGCTTCGCCTTCATGAAAACCTAAAACATTCTCTCCATAAACTCACTTTTTTATTTCTTAACAGGTTTCAGGCAACTGCACAAGTTCTTAAAAGCATTTTCCTTTTCAAAAAATGTTTTATGTAATTGAGCTATTAGAGCGTCAAAAACTATTGGTGGTTGGTGATCTTATTTCCCTGACGTAGATATTATTAAAGCTTTAGGAGGAGATGGAGTTCTTTGTTGGATCATTTTATAGAGCCTTAAAAATAAACAAGCCTTTGGCCTTTCTGCTCATCTCTGTTGTGGCTGCTGTGGCATAGATACTAAACTATGAAAGCTTTGGCAGATTCTGAAGTTGTATTCAGAGTTATTCAGGTTAAAATGCTTTATAAAACTGGCTCATCCTAATGACTTCATGATTAAAACAGGATTAACTGATGTTTTTAAATTCTGATGTGTGTTGAAACTACATGTTAATCCAAACTTTCATTTTTATTCTTTTATGACAGCGCAGTTCTAATAATATTAGGGGCTTGCTGACGCTGCAGAGAGGTACTTAAGTCCAGGCTGACATGAGTTTCATTACAAACCCCATTCATAGAAACATGTTTAGGTCTTACTGGGCATGAACTTCATGTTGGACTAAACAGCCTTATAGTGTGCTCTTTGATTGTGTGCTGAAAGACTTCCACTGTGTTTTGCTATTGTATGTATTTTATACTTAAGGCTTCAAGCAACCATCTGGTTACCTCCTTTTGACCTATTTTTGTATTTATGACAACAGCTTTGAGGATTTTAATAATATGAGGGCACAACTAATATGTGGCATAGCTGGAGGAGAGACAGTGGCACACTTCTTGAATTTATATGCATTGTAAGACATGTCAGGCAACAGTAAATGATCTCATTTTTCCAGTGAAATAATCCTAGTAGGCATTCTTCATTTGCTTATATGTGCCTGCCTGTCAGGAGAATGAGTGTAGGAGGAAAGGGAAAAGAGGAGCGCGATCTTTTTACAGGAGTATTTTATTACAAATATAAGCTTCGTTAATTTGCACTTTAAATGAGTAAGCTTCACATAAGAGCTGCTGACCAAAATACTAAGCAAACAGCTTTGCAGGAAAATTTAATATTTTGTTCTCTGACAATTTTTAAATGCATTTAAAACGTATTTTTCTCTATTTTTTTCATATCACATCTTTTGTGATTTTAGGTATTATATATGTGCAAAGTAGAACTGCCTGGTTTTTTTGGAGCACAATATTATCATGTGCACTGCAGAATAGCTATGGTTGTTATATTGTCACTCCGTTTTCTATGCTTGTTTTTAACTGAGAAACTGGGTTTTTGATCTGGCTGAAGATGTATTCCAAAGCCTCACACTTATCTGATAGATGTTAGGTGCTCTCTTAAAGGATTTCCTTTTCTGATGTGCCTCGCTTGGTGGTATGTGACAGGAGGAAATCGCACTGTGTGCTCAGTGTGAGGAAAGCATTAAAGGTTGCTGAAATTGGTAGCCTGATAACAACTAGGTGGCTGCAGCTCCATGTCTCCAAGCTGCAGCCTGGTAGTGAGGCTGAGCATGTCTTTGCAGTAGGTACATGCACAGTCACTCGTGTACACTACACGCTGCCAGCCCCACAGATCAAAGCCGGCAGAAACACTCGTCTGATGTCTTGATGCTCTCTTGAGCTGGGCTGTCTTCCTAAAGAGTCTCATGGACATGTCTATTCAATATCTTTTGTATTGCTAAGACAAACTGAATAAATGCAATTCATAATACTTAATTTAGGGATAAAATTGTTTCCTATGTCCTCCCCTGGATTATAGAGGACGGTGAAGTTCATGAGGTAAGCAGCAAAAGGAGTTTGCAGAGACAGCAACTGCTGTGTCTGTACAGCTGTAGCTGTGGTTCAGGCAGAGGAAAAAACAGTAGCAGGACCACCAGAACCAGGAGAAGCAGATATTGCACAGATATGGCAAATACTCTCTCCTGAGGTATTCACATTTTTATGTTCCTGCCTCTTTTTTCTTTCTCTTCTGCAGATATCTTACTGCTATTTCTCTCTGTCCCCCAAATGATGCTTTTTAATCTCTTTTTTTTTTCTTTTTTGGCTGGCTGAATGGGGATCCAAGAACTTTTTTCATAAAGAAAATTGAGTAGGCAGAAGGGTATGAGCTTGTAAGAATGAAAAGATACCTGAATGGACATTTGAGCTGTTGTACACTGGCTTGTAGGTGCCAAAGAGAAATGCATAAGGGAGAAACAGAACTGAGAATGAGTGCCAGCAAGAAAATTAATCTAAAATGTGGATCAAAAGGTATGAGGAGTGAATTAAAATTGTCCTAAGGCTGTAAAAGACTGTCTTGGACTATCAAGTGCCAGTGTGTGTAGGAGGCAGAGAGTCATACTTGTTCCAGAGAGAGACTGTTGTCTTGTGGACTGAATCACAGATTTCCCCTGTCTCAAAATCTTTGTACCTTCAGAAGATGTTTGGGTGTTCTGGTTTTCGTGTTTTGGTTTTGATTTGTTTTTATTTTTGTGGGAGGGGGAATGTGGGCTGAGGTTTATGAAACCACTTGTTTCTGCTTATTTGGAAGAGAGACTTGTGGGCAAAGGCGGTGAAGAGGCTTGTAGCTTGGCTATGTCAGCATGGTCTATGCAAGAGCCAAGGAATGAATCAGAAACTCTTGGAGGAGGTGATGGGGTGAGAGAGAAGTGGGGTTGAGGCAGGAGTGTGTTGCAGAAGAGATACTGATCTGTAATCCTGCACCTCAGAAGCATATGATTCTGATTACTGTGGGAGGTGAATGGGAAGTCACTGAGGGATTTAAACAGGCATGTTTAATTTAAATGATAAAAAGAATAAAACACTTTTACTCAGCACTGCAGCTCTAAATATAACATCTGTTCGTTTCCTGCATATTGTTTCTTTAATGAGTGATTTAGGAGAGCATGTGGGCTGTCAGAGCCATGCACAAGAAAGGTGCCAAAAACTAATTAAGGTAGAAAGTCCCAGTTACGCCAGCAGACTGTGCAAGGTGCATCCTCTTACAGATCAAGGATAGGCTTAGAGAAAGAGTCAAAAGATGAAGTGGCAAAAGCAAATGAATAAAAACATCTGATCATTAGAGCAAATAGGATATTATAGACATATTTGTAAAAATAATCCTTGCATAACCACAGAAAAGAAACTTTTAGAGTGAGGTGGCTGAGACCATATGAAAACGTTATGTTCTCTAGCTGGCTGTTCCTCAGAATTTCAGCTCATCTTTTAGTAAATCACAATGCCATTAGTGATCCTGAGCATTATAAAGACTATCAAGGATTTGTTTTTTGTTACTGGCAGGTGAGATAAGGAAAGGTCAAAGTTCCCCTATGTTTCAGAATTCTATTTATGAGTTGCGCATAGCTACTAAAAACCTCCTGTAATTCTTTGAGTGGTCCAGAAATAACCATATCAAAGGCTTTTGAAAGTCAAGTTAGTTATAGTCCCTCCTAAATTGTCACATGATGAGCAATAAATAGATCAAAAATCCCTAGGGAGGAAAAGAACAAATAGGAATAAATAGTTGAGCTTTTCTGTATCAAAGTGATTGTAAGGTATCAGAGGCTTCCAAATGACCTATTTCCTTTAGTTTAGAAAAGTAGGTGGCAAAAGATGTAGGTGATGAACTGGTTTAAGGATGTTTTTCAAGATCAGACAAAAATAGAAGATCTCACTGCTTTCTAGCTAAGCTAGATGTCAGGCTAGCATGATCGCAGACCAAAATTAATGTTGGAAAGTGTAAAGTAATGCATGAAAAGAAAAAAATTGAATTACTCCTACGTATTGCTATGTTTTACATTAACAGCTTTTCCTAGTATAGAATAACATACTGTAGTCACCTTAGAAAAACTTCTGCTATTGTAAAATAATGTCTTTAAAAAGGAGCATAAAAAAATGGCACAGCAGTATCTGTATGTCATTGTATAGATCTGCGTTATCACCTGTAACACTGTTGGATGGTCTAAAATATGACAGGAATAGCATGCTTTAGGGAAAAGCTTAAAGCCATTAAAGGCATTGAAAAGCTACCATTTGAGAGAGGAAGGGAATTCAGGCCTTTTCTAGGTTGACTGTGAGTTGACTAAAATAGGACTCTCATTTTTCTTCCAGTGTCTGTTTGTTTCAGAGACTCCACATACACTTGTAAAGGGTAAAAGGGTGAGTTACTAATTTATGCTGAAAGATAATAAGCTTTTCTTTAGAATACCTAAAGAGAAGTGCACACAAACATATATGTACATCCATGTAGTCATTATGTTTAAGGTGGGTGCCTAAATGAATAGAACACGTTGCTGCAAAATGCATGAGTGCAGCTGCCTAGGATGCCCAAGGTGAGCAGTGCTGCTTTCTAGCTGTGCTGGTTGGTTTGGAAATGATTACCTGTGAACCTTGGAAATGATACCTGTGTTACCATTAGATAGACTGTGTTTTAAAGCAGGTATTTTCACCTCTTAAGGTTTACCTCCCTAATTGGGTGAGACTATATGAAGTCCAGATCTGGGCTGAGTTCACCTGTTCTACACTTCTCCATACTAGGCTTCCTTTTCCCCTTTTCCTCAGAAGAGGAGAGGACAGGGAAAGGGATGGTGCTGGTGGAAGCAGAGCAGTGCTGTGAAACTTCATTTCAGTAAATACTGGGTGTAACCACATACTGGGGAAGGATGGAGGACATAACAGATTCTGTCTCGAACCAGATGCCAAAATTGCTTCCAGTGTGACTCAGACTGTGGAGGAGATCCCTAGCTGGTTGCAGCAGAGCTAGACAAAAACTGTTCTAACAAAGGCAAATTTTTTGCTATTTCCTTCTGCAGAAGGAAACTGAGATTTCTCTCTTTTTTTCTCATGAAGTTGATAGGGAGACGTGTTGGTTTTTCTTTTTAGAAGCCCTGGATTTTACCTATTACTTGAACATGTTTCTGGAAAACTGTGAAGTTCTAGACTAGCCTGGAAAATATTTTTAACTCTTTGTTTTATAGGCCAGCTGGGATTGGGATTCCGTTGAGGGGTATTACAGCAACAAGCTCTAATAATGGTGTGGCCTAAAAGAGTTCACAGATTTGAATAGACTATTTATCCAGAGAACTTGTGGCTACCCTATCCCTGCAACTATTCAAGGCCAGGTTGGATGGGGCTGTGAGCAACTGGGTCTAATAGAAGGTGTCCCTGCCTATAGCAGGGGGGTTGGAACTTGGTGATCTTAAAGGTTCTTTCAACCCAGGCTATTCTATGATTTTTAAAAAAAGAAAAAAAAAAAGAAAAAAACAGAGTATCAGATATGATGACCATTGGGTAGATCAGAAGTAATCAGGACTGACATCACAAGTTCTGTCGTTCTAAATCCTGGTGCCTTCATCTTGCCTTGCTAGGTTGTGGTTGCCCTTTAGCTAAACATTAATAATTAAGGCGTGTAAACTGCCTTCTCAGACCGAAAGTTTGTACAGCTTTTCCGAGTCTTTAAAATCATCACACTGCTAGGCAATGCTAGAGATGCTTCTATGGCAAGTTGGATGAAAGCAGCTACTTTTGTTTCAGCTATGACCTTTACTGTACATCCATGTCTGTCTTTGTATGCCCATAAAGCTACCTGTGGCAAAACCTGAAAAGCAGCCCTTGCCAACTTTAACTGCAGAGGTCGTTTGCTCAAATGAATGCATGTGTGCTTGTCCACCTCTGTAAAATTCTAGGTGCTTATTATGAGTAAATTAAGTCACTTAAAGAGACTCCATGGTTGACCTCTCTTACTTGCAAGTAGGTTCAGGAGTATGCTGCGACACATAAGAAGAAATTTTGGAAGCTGCGTAAAGGCTTCCTTGAAAATGTTTCTGTTTTCTTGATCTTGGTTGTGCTTTAAATCCTGAAATGTATGCACTAAACCTGCATCTGCAAAGAAAAATCAAATGGGAAGCTGTAGATGCTATTTACTTTGGGAATTTTGGGTCTACATACCTGAATTTTTTAAGCACAACATCTAAATTAAAGCATTTATGAAATTTGTCACTAAGCCTAATGCTTTTTTTTTTTTTGGAGGGAATCCTCTGTGACATTTCTAGAATGTAATTATGGTCTGTTGTAGGAAACTGAATGATAAGTGAAAGATTATCTTAATAAACTACAAAAACATAATTATGGTAAAAGCTTGAAGTAATCAAATGTGTTTTGAGTCCACTGAAGGACCATTTACTGCATATTAGATCTTAATCTTGACATAATTTTTGTATTGAAGATAAGCACCATACACAGAAATCATTTTTACTTCATGCTATTTCTGTTGTCCGTAGTTCTTGGTTTTGTATTACTTTAAGATTTGGTAGTATAGATGCCTCTTCTGTACCAGAGAACGAAATAATAAAGCAAGCAAAGGTTCACAATCTGCTATCCCAGTTATGCTGCTGTTTGTTTCCTGCTCAGGTTTAGGATTTTGCAAATGGCCTTTCAAGCCCTCTCTGTTAAATTGCCAGAAAATGCTGGGTTATACTAGGAGAACAAACCTTGTTTGTCACAAGTCAGTCTGTAACGTACAAAAAACCCCAGCAAAGCAACAATTTTTTCCTTCCCCACTCCCTCTCCCCACCTCTTCAAAGGTTTTTTGTATACTTTAGGAAATAGCAAATGAACATTTTTAGTTTTTTGTCAGCCCTTTACATCTTCGGTTTTAGGCAATCTTTTAAAAATATTTCTATCATAGTAATCTTTGGTATACCCAAAGTAACTGTGTGTCAGTGGGGTCTGAGCTGAGGGTGGTCTGGTGCTGGGGTTGAGATGCCGCAGTTCTGTCCCATGGCTGCAGCTCCCTGAATGCTCAGAGCATCCATCAGCTGATGCAGCGATTCTTTATGTGGGTCAGCCTTTACAGGAAGAAAGCAGACCATGTAGTGCGAGTTATGTTATCCTGCCTACTTAATCTTCTAATCCTTTTGCAGGGTAGCTGTGTATGTGATTTGACTGGGTAGCACTTCAACTGCTGTAATTAAAGAACAAATTGTCCAGTTCCTGAATGACACAATATCAGAAGTGGCTTTGTTCAGACTTGAGTTAGTCTGGTTTAAATTATACTGTCCCTAAGAAAATATGAAGGTGTTTTTATGCAGCTGTGTAATCTTCTAAACACTGAATTAAAGTATGATGGAGCTTTCATTTTGTATTACTTACTATGCACATGCTTAAATTCAGTGTCCAAACTTCAAATCAAGAACCTTGTTCCTATCAAATCAAAATATCTACAATTTTTTTCACTGAAAGCAAAATCTAAAATTCTAACTAAAATTACTTTAGGTTCACAATGTTTTGCTCCAAGTGAGAGAATGTTTCATTTCTATTGCTAGTATCTTATAAGAGAAGAAAAGGATATGAAAGGCTAAGCTTCTGACTGTTAACAAAAATAACCATCAGACAAGGAAATCAATCTGTCTCTCTTGTGTGAAAGCTTATGCCAAAATGCACTTTAACGTGGTGGTTAGGGCACTGTTCTGGTAGAGAAGATATAGGAGAACCCTGAAGCCAAGCAAGACTGCATGGTTCTCCCTTGTAGACCAGATGGACACCACTCATTATAGTGTATTACTTATATAAGTGACTCTTCTGTTGCTTCATTTGCTTCATGAATCTTGTTTCTGCACTTCAGCAACCACTAACTGCATCCCAAATCCCTCCCAAAACTTCCACACCTACCCCCTTTAAACAAAACCCAAGAAAACAACAGAAGACCCACCTCTGTACCTAACGTTTTAATTAATAATTAGTAGTTCGTTCAGATTAATCTTCCAACGTGCTGTCTCTTCAAAAGCTACTTTTTGAGTAAATTGGTTACTTCCTATCAATTGCATGTCACTAACTGAAGTGGACTCTTAAGCAGAGATTATGATGCAAGTTGAAAAGCAGATATGTAAAACAGTTACTTTTTCCTTATCCTCCATTTTAATCTGTCACACTGATTTCCAAGTTGGGAGCTGCTTAGTATTTTGTGGATCATGTCAATCATTTAAAATATTACATTTTCATGATTATTTAATCATTTTCTACCGAAGTGGTGCTCTACCAATTTGTATCTAGCACAAAGGGAATGTGAAGTAATAGGACTGTTTCGTGATTAGCAGGCTGATTCCTTCCTGTGATACTATGAAATTGCCACCTGCACCTGATTTTTAGTTGCATGACACTCATTAAGCTAAAGGAAAAATTAATACATCCATGTCTTCATTGTGCAATAGCCTTGAGGACGTTAGGATATCCAGAAGATTTGCTTCATAGGCTGCATGACATCATGTTCCAAACTTGCAGCTCGTGCACATCTTTAACTCCAGTGCAGCCTGTTACTTTTGTATTTTAACACTGGAACACCGCGCTTAACATGCACATGTTGTTCGTACAGAAATTCAGGCAGGGTTGAATTTTCCTAAATTGGAACTTCCACATTTTATCCCACAGATGCCTTAAAATATTTGTGTCTATTTTAGTGGTTTTGTATGCATACTCCCAAATAGCATAATTTCAATGCCGTGCTGAATGATTTCACTAGAATTTAGACTACACTTCAGTTACAAGCCACAGTTTTAATTACAGCACAGATGCATGTAGATGAGAATAAAAAAATAAGATAATTTGGATTCTATTTAACCACTATGTTAATTTCCTTCTTCCCTGTGCTATGATAATGTAAACAGCAAATGAAGGAGCTGAAATGGTTATTTAAAACTTAGAAATAAATGTTAGACCTTAATCTATTTCCTCGAGATTTTTTTATTACAGGCATTAACATAACTGCTGTTCTCTGAAATGTATTTCATTTTAATGTCATAACTGAAAATACGCAATATCTGTGATTAGCAAGGATGTAGCTTGCTCTTCAGTGTGCTTCTATGTTGTATTGTAGCGTGTTTGGATTCTCATGCATCTGCTTTCCTAGATTAATGTCTTTCCTAATGTTAGAGATTTGTTTTCTTTCCTCTCCATGCAGTAAAGAATGGAATTTTTCTGTTTTAGACAGCACATTATTCAATTCTCTTGGCATACACTGTTCTGATTTTTATTGGCTTATTTGCTTGAAAAGTGCTTCAGTGTTCTGAGAAATTTTGGGTTTGTTTTTGTTGTGAGATCTCATTTTCAAAACCTGCAATATGATCTTTCACTGTTTTCCTATTGACATTATACTGATCTTAATGTGGTTTTGGTGGGTATCAATTTGAATTTAAGCAAATATTTCTGGCAGAAATTTTAAGACAATTACAAGAAATTTAAAAGTAGTAGAGGTGAAAATATTATCTTAAGCATTTTCACATGTCAGGTATCACAATATGGTCTGTCTAGGAGAACCTGATGGTACAAAAAGGAGTGCAAAGAGGACAGCTTGGACGGATATAAAATTACTGAATCGAATGGATTTAAATCAACAGGCAGAAAGCTTTAATCAATTTAAATTTTACTTTTCATTGAGCTTTTTAAAAGCAGATTGAGAGGCCTGTTCACTCAATTTTTAATATCTCCTAGGAATGGAGATTCTGCAGCTGATTGGGGCAACCTGTTCTGGGGCTTAACCAGCCTCATGATTTAAAAAATACCCAACAAAACACAACACTAAACAGAAAAAGCAACCTAACTCCTTTTTTTCTGGCGAGATTTTCCTATGTTCCTACTTTTCCTTGTCCTACTGCTATGCATCTTCAAGAACAGTCTGACTCACTTTTCTCTACCCTCGTATTAGGTAGCTGTGGACTGTAATAAGGTCTGGTTTTTTTTTTTTAATAGCTGAACAAGCTCAATTTTCTTATCTTCTCCTTGTAATATCACACGCTCCAGCCCTCTGATCATCCTGATGGCTCCTTCCACTGGACTTGTTCCCCCATTCTCAGCTAGCAGGGCAGTTACTAAAACCTTGTGTGTTCAAGAAGTGGTACCAATCAAGAGGCTGTGCCTGTCAGGTCATCCAGCAGCCCTCAGGCAGGATGAACACCCTTGTCTGGTACGGAGGCACTCCAGGGCAGCTTCTTCTGGATAGTCTATGAGAGGGGTTTAATGTTTGCCATGCAATTTACTGGTTTGAAGGTACTTGGTACTACATAGTGTTATGTTTTGATTTAGTAGAGACATATTGCAACGTGCTGAAATCACAACACAAGCATGATACAGCAGTTGAAATATGCATTTGGATCACCATGCAAAAGTGATTCCCATTACTGATCTTTATATGTCCATGCCCACTGTCAGGATGATGGGCATCTTCAGTTCACCAGGAAGGAATATGTGGGCTAAAGCCCTCTCAAGCCTATTGCTCTCTCAAGAGCTCCTTCTGTTGTTTTTTTGGTTTTACACCTTTTGTGGGACTGAGCCATGTCACATATGTGCTTCTCCCTTCTCCCCCTGCTGGCCTGTCTAGCTTCAGAAGACCTTATATGCTAATAATTATTTTAGAAAAGGCTGTTTGCATAACCTGATGACTTACTGGTACAGCCGTATATCTAAAGGAAAAGTCACCCTCCAGTACCCCTTTTGTGGGGATAAATTCGACTTTCTTTATGCCACTAGATGCTCATTCTTGTATTTCTTCCCCGAGTTCATCACCCTTGCCCATCTCCTCTGAGCCTTCTTTCCTCGTAGAGGTTTGTTCATCGGTCAGGCAGGCTGTATCTCCTGGGGCCTGCTGGTGGGTCTGTGAGCACCTGGAGAGGTGCCTGCCTGTACCAGCTGCTCCTCACCTTGGAGCTCAACACACGTTTGGGTCTTGCGAGGTGACTGCATCCAGCTGCACAAAGATGAACAGAGTCATAATGCTGTCAGGGAAAGAAAGAGGGAGAAAAGCTGCAGGCATCATTAGCACCCTCAGCCCCTGACACACTCCTGGCAGGTACCTGAAGGGCCACAAGAGAGGGCAGCAGCCTCAGATACAGGTGGATGATCTAGTTGAGTTATTGTGAAGGGCTTGAAACTACTCCAGTGACAACATGGACCCAAGTTCTGGGCCTTAAGTGGATCCTTCCTGACTTTGCAGGTGACCTTGCAGTGGGATTTTAAACTGAATACTTGCACCTGGTCACAGTCCTTTTTGTCTCAGCAGGGTTGGAAACATGTATTTGGCATGATAGGTACACAGAGCTTTGGGAATAGGCACGTCACTGCAGGAAGGAGAACCAAAAGGAAATAACCAGGGAAGAGTCTTCATAGGCTCGTAAGGGTTAAATCATTTGCTCTAGGAGATGTAGCAGTCATTCTGAGATTCATCACCACAATTTTGACATAAAGAAAGAGAATACATAATTTCTTATTTGCTATCTGTAATAATAATCTGTTCAGTTTTCTTTGATTATAAAAAAAATAGCCATGATGAGAATACATTTTCATAGAACATGAAATCGGAGATTTTTTTTTCACCTCTGCATTTCTTGCAGTACAAAGCAGTATGCGCATTACAGTATTTTTGATCTTTAAAGGAAAGTTATGATACCCTCTACTGGTTATTTTTGGAAATAAATCTAACTGACCAGTTTAGAGTCAGCAGCAGTTAATCTGTACTGCAATTTTAATGTAGTCTTTTTTTTTCTCTCTTTTCTTTTTCTTATGGATTTGTGAAGAGTTTGGGTTGTTTTGGTATTTCTTCCCTCTTTAGTTCTGTCCCTGGCTTCAGCAGAGTGAATTTGACTGTGATGGAACTGTATTTTTGAATGCAGGTCGTTATGGCTTCCACACCAACAGTTCTATAGGTACAAATGAAAATAGCTAGATGTTATCACAGCTCTTGTTGCCTAGTAACCAAAGCCCAATGTGTAATTCAATGGGATAAATTTGATGCACTTTACCTTTTTTTTTCTTTTTAGCAGCAGAATATAAAATACATTGTGATTTGAATGTTTTGTTTTCTGATAACTAAAATGTATTGAAATCTCCCAAGTTTGCAAGCTCAGTTACAGTGATATAAGAACTGATGTAGATTTCCCATACTGAAGAGTGATCTGATTCTTGTACCATTCCTTTACTGTTCATGTAAGTATGCCAGCGTGACTGTGCATACAAATATTAAATTATTTTCTCCATGCCATTCTCAAATTTCACCTTTCCATTTTGTATTCTGGTTTGATGATGATTTTACATATTTTTCTACTGGATCCATTTATGCAGTCAAGGATTGTTCTCAGAATTATTTGCTCAACTATACTGATAACACGCCTAAAATTATCTAGGACTGTGCTTGAATTAGTTACTGAATTTGTGAGCAGGTGTGAAATATTTGCTTTATTGGGACAAGTTGTGTGAATAAATACTTGTAGTAGATTTCTAGAACTGATTTTTGCTATATAAGTTCATGATTATATCTTATCATAGAATTAACTATCAAATGAATTTATCTACTCAATGTTATAACTAATCATACTATGTTCTGGTAATATAAATTGTATTAGTAATAATATCTTAACATTTACATAAACATATGCTAAAATAAAATGGGTTCACTGTACTGTTTCAACCTTGTAATTAATAATCTAAATTTGTTTTGAATTGTGTGACACTGACCTTTATGCTTATTACATACAGATCTTCTCCACCTACTTTGTTAGACTTATTTAATATTTTCAAGAATTATCTAAGATTTAAACTAATTTTTAAGTATTTTGCTTAGCAATAGTCTGTGTATCTCAGTGCAATCACATTTGTGTCTTTTCTTCATTTCTCTTTCATTAACAGTTGATATTCAAATAAAATTCTTGTTAAATGTATGATCCTTCATTTTTCCTGTCTGTATTGATTGCCAGGCAATCTTGAGTTATCATTCTTCCAAGAAGGTCACATACTTCTGTGGAAGCTGAATTTTGTCCTTACTGGAATCACTTCCATAAAGATGCTTATTTTTGATGCTAACAAAACAATGTTACAGTGTCCACTGCTTGCAAGCAAACAAGATTTACATATTCTATCATGGTCTGGAAAACTTTATTTTAAAGAAATACCTAACATTGAAGGCTTGGAAATGAGATGTAATTATGGAGTGCTGGGAACAGTAAGAAGGGAACTTGTAAATGAATATTGGGAAGAGTTTAAATAAAGTGTGTGAGTTACAGTTTGTGGAATGACTTCCCTAGTGGACACAATGGTATTGTTATACTTGGCTTGTTATTTTAAATGGTATCTGTAGGGAGGTAAAATCATGCCTATGTTGGGTTTTAACTTCTTCAGTTGCATAGTGCTGAAATCTTCCTCTCTGTTTTAGTCTTGGTTTTTTAATGGTTTATTTTGTTTTCTTAATACTGACAAATACTCTTCTATAAGCTCAGAACTGCATTGGGACGTTAAACCAGCTGTTGCTTCTCCTTTCAGGTACTGCTCCCAGCAGCTGGCCTCTTGCAACTGCAGGATGTGAAAAGGACTTGCTGTGAATTTTTGGAATCCCAGCTTCATCCTATCAACTGCCTGGGGATTCGTGCTTTTGCTGACATGCATGCATGCACAGATCTCTTGAGCAAGGCCAACACATATGCAGGCAAGTTATCATGAGCAGAGCACACAGCTTGATATCTGCCTGTGTGGGTGGGTTCCATGCCACCCACCCCCACCCAGAGAAACCTGAGTTTTATCCAGGGTATTGCAGACATGTATCTGCTGATGAAAACTACATTTGATGTGAATGTCTTCAAGAGAAATAAAATATGCTGGCTGGACCACAGTTATATTTAAGCTGAGCGGAGCAACATCTTCACAGACTACTCTGACTCTGCAGGGTCCAAGCCATTTCTAATCCAGAAAGAAGCTAGCTTCCTATTAAAAATTTTGCATCGTCACTTAGGGGAGGAAATCAGGAAAGAAGAATTAAAATTCTGACAACTACCACAAGTCAAACTATGTAGGAATTACATGAGGAAAGAAATAAGGAAAAGGCATTGGGAGGAGGGGTAGCCCCTGCACTGCACTAGTGAAGAAGCGAGAAATGTAATGTTGGGTGTTATGTTATCAACTTGTCTTCTGAAAATCCTGCTCATCTAGCCCAAGACTTGAAATTTCCTACTATTAAGGGTATCTATAGTCTCATCCACTTGAATCTTGTATTTCATCTGTCTCTCTAGCTTTACTATTTTCATGCTTGGTACTAACCTTCTCTGTCCTCCATGACCAAACCACCTTCCATTTCTGTCAAATTCCCCCCAAAAGTTTCCCTTATTGTCATCATATTCTTGGAGTAGTGCTGGCCTGTATGACAAGCTGCCTGCTCAACTCCTAGTGTGTATTTGCTGTATCTGTGGGGTGGATTTTAAAGCAATGCACACTCTGTTCTTACTCTTGAGATAAATATGCTGTGTATAGTCAGGGTGCACAGTCAGGTCCACTCTCTCCTCTGCCTTCCTTAATCCCTAGCACTGTCAGGCTTAGAACAAGAGCAGTACAAAAAAGAGAATTAAAAATTAAATGTTCTGATAAGGCTGTAGAAAAAAATACATATGACTGCATTGCTTTTCATAACTTTCCTAAAATGTTCAGTGACCAATTAGCATTATTAACAATTAGTACAGAGTTAAAATTGAAGATTTTCCTGAAATAGAGCATTAAGTGCTTCAACTCAGGTCCATATAATAGGCTTTTTATTGCCTTGAGTAAATTTAGACCTCAGAAAGGCAAGGACTTTGATGAATGCTTTCAGTTGTCTTCATTCCTAGAAATTCTGTTTTCTGGTATTGATTTTTTCCTAAACTCTCAGGAGATTATAGTATTTCTATCAAGAATGATTGATATATCAATTTAAAAAAATTCAAAAGCTTTTCAGATTGTTTTTGAAAGTACTAGCTTTTGTAATGCCTGCCTTACTCAAGAAGTTGTGATGTGTGCATGACTGAATGACTTTGTGATATTTCTATTTAGACATCTGTGCAAAAAGTTTTAATTAAATCCTTTTGTCTTTGAGTAATACAATATCAAATCCAAAAAGCTATTCTATTTTTGACCTTTTGTGCAATAGGAAGCGAGACATATATTTATTAACTAGAGTTAATGTTCAGATATTTAATGTTTTAGGGAACACATTTTGATACAGCTGTTGCTTAATTTTGAGTTTTAAATTATTTTTTCCAGCTTCTGTTCTGACTGGGCCTTAGTTACTTCTAAACTAAACCTCTAAACTACTTCAGTTACTTCTAAACAATCTTCGTTCAGTTTAGTAGTTGAAGCTAGTATTTGTGTAGATTACTTTCTAGAAATGAAAATTCTAAGACCCTGGCAAGACTTTGAGTACAGTATTGGTTAAATATGTTTTGAGAGCACAGGAACTGTGTCCACCTGTTAAGTCTCCTTTCCTGGGTCATTTTGTTCAGGCATCCTCTGCTGTGCTCAGAGAGTGTCTGCAAGCAGAATGCAGACAATTGAAAAGAGGAGGGAAGCTATTTGTTGGTCCTAGTTGGGACACGCAAGATACTAGGCTGAGCACCAGAATGAGCTGTACTCCTGATAAAAGGATCCACGGAGGAAGCGTTGGCCTTCATTTCTTCTTGCAATTGGCTGATCATCAGTCTTGCTGAATTTCTGTCTGCTGACTCCCTGATTTTCTTTCATACAGCTCTGTACCTTTTCAGGTCAATGTTTCTCCTCTTGAATTTTCAGGCTACTTACTGTCTGTATCTCAGCATCATAGATTCTTTTTTTCCCCCCATTCTTATCTTAAATGGCTCCTTGTACTTTGTCACAGTTTTCTTACAACTGAAAAAAATTTTCTCAAAAGTCTGAGCCAAAAATACATGGCTGTGCCATTTCAGTGTTAAGCTTTGTATCACAGGCAGCTTAACTGCCAGAGCACACATTTTGGGATTAAGACTCCAGAAATTAGAATGAGTGCAGAAAAGGATTATTAGATTGAAAAAAGCAGTGAAAATATTTCCCTGCTAGAGAAAATGAAAAGTATTTTGATTTTTAACTTCTCCCAGTCTTTATTTTGTTACACTTGCTATTTTAGATTTAGAAAAACAGGCAGGGAGATAGTTCTGCTAATAGACAATGATAATATAAAAACAAATGGATGCCAACGGATCAGAAGTTATGAGAAAAGTGAAACTCTAGAACTTCCTTCCAGTGGGAATGAAAATGCAACTTCCATTAAAATTGGAGCTTCATATTCCTGTGGTGGGTTGGTCCTTTGCAGCAGAGAGCAAGATTTCTAGGAGAGTCATTTATAGGCACCGGCGATGCCTATGGAGAGGCCTGAAAATAGTGGACAATTTGTACAGGTTACTTGGAATGAGCGTCTATTGCAATTGAACTTGGAGATGCCACCTGTACTCATGGTGTTCCAGAAAGCAATCCTGCTCTGGGTCTTGTTACACATGCACAGTCAGAGGATGTACAGCTGAGGCCTCTCATCCTTCTTTTGTGAGGATTCTTCGGAAGAGTATGTGGCATGAGCACTGCTAGTCTGTCCTCAGTTTTAGTCTGGGATATGTCTTACATAGCGTTAAAGGATGTTCACAAAATAACATTTTTTCCTGAGAAAGCAGTGCATTATGTGGGTGTTGTAATGTTATGTACAACCTGAAGATAAATTGGTAAAGCCTTTTAATGAAGAGGGGTCTAGAGAGACCCTTGCTCAGTGCTTATGTTCTGACACATTTCTTAGTTTTAACCAAAGGCTAATAATATATTTCACTTGCTGCATAGGGCAATATGGGCTTTGGAAACTTTGGAAGACCTGCAGCAGAGGTGTCCTTTGAGGCTTGGCACAGTGAACCTTTTTGGCTTTTAGCATTGTGATGAGATATTGAAGATTCTTTTGTTAGGGAGTCTTAGTGTGTTGTGAGGCAGGGATTGCTGCATTGTATTTGACTGTGGGATAACAGCATTCTTTATTCTGGTGCTCTTAGTCTAAAACTTGAGTCCTGGCAAGACTTGGAAGCATGTCTTCTATAGACTGTTCTTGTGTACATCCGTATGCCTGGCATGGAAAGGACAGAGTTGTCAGAATCGTTCCTATGATGCTATTCTGAGTAGCAACGTCTGTTGCTATGCTGCTGTTGCCTTGGCTGTTGTGAATTTCATGGTGTTCTAAAAAACAGTTATTTAAGCATAAAATTGACAAATAGATCAGATTTTTTTGAAAAAACGTGATTCTGCAGTTTTGGGTGCTGCTGGTTCTCCAACTGGCAGAGCTTGTGTTTATCCCTCTACAACAAAGGTGGGTGGATTGAAGCAGTGATTTAAAAAAACCCTAATTCTTTCTAATATTTTTGTTTCATCTGCTTGAGAAACTGTCATTTTTTTTAAAGTGACCATAAGGATTAGATCTTCTGAAGCTCCCGTGCTGTGCATTGCTAAAAACAATAGGTTGTCAGTTCAGAAAGAACCAGAAACAGAAAATGCTGGGATGCTGCAGCTGGTTTTATAGCATTATCACATTGAAAGGTGCAGGTACTCCGTTTAGTTTTTTTAAAAAATACCATCATTTGTTTTGTAGACAACAAATTGTTGGACTAAACTGACAAAAGACACTTACAAAACTTAATATATTTGGTTGTGATATTTTGTTTCACACATGAATGTATGTTCAATTACTGTCACAAAAAGATCTAGAGAATAGAGCAGGTTTTCCCTTTCTCCAGCTGCAGACTCTGGCATTGATAAGCTGTGGCAGTTTTTTTCCCATACACGTTAATGTGGCTTTGGGAAGATCTGTTCTGACTGTAGGTATATAAATGAGTGAAAAAGTGTTTATGAATTAATGCATAAATGTTTAAAGCATAAAATGTCTTGTGCAGGTTTCAAATGTAGCTTTGCTTCCTATGTAATTGAAAAATATAAAGGTAATGCCAATATCTGTATGGCCAGACCAATGTGCCTTTTGGACCGAAGAGGTGTCAAGTGCTTTTTGCTGCATGTGCATGTATAGTACATAGCTCCAGACTCACAACAACAAATACCAAAAAGTGGCACATACACAGCTTCTATTTTCTTTCTACGCTCTCCACGCTGGCATTGTTTATTGTACTTCCAGACATTTTGTTACCAGCCCCTTCCGTGTTGTTAAAGACTTCCTTTTCCTTTGTCCCACCCTACTGGCACAGGGCAGACAAGGACAGATCTTTAGCTATTCAGATAGAAACTGACTCAGTTGCAAAAATTTGAAAATCTGGTTTTCATATGCAATTGGAACAGATATTTTAGAAATGTCCTAAAATGGATTTTTTTTTTTTTAAGACAGAGTTTAGTCTTGATAATAAAGAAGTAGGACTCTACTTGCTTAAGAAGTGGGAATTTAGAAGCCAAGCCTCTGCATCTCCTAAGCCAGCTTGTTTCCAGGCTGCCAGACTCTGGAGCCAGCTGGCTTCAATTTCTGGGTAAAGAGGCAAGAAATGGGGCAGGATTCCAGTACAAATTTGTCAAAGTTGCATACTGTGTGGAAAATTCTGATTTGGGAAAAAATAATTATTTTATTCTCTCATGGAAACTTCCATCTGGGTAGTTCTCTCTTTGCTTCTCTAAGAGATGCTCATAAAGAAAGAGGTATGTTCCCTAATACAATACATAAAAAACAAGATAATTTGAGATTTTGCAGGGGACAGATGCATGAAATATTTAATAATTTAAGCATAAGTTTCATCATGTTTGATGTTAATATTTCCAGATTATCAAAGCTTTCAGGATTTGAGCAGTAGTACAAGATAATACAAATCCTAACCCAGACAGCAAAAAAATCCACACGCCTCCAGTACTATTTTTCATCGTTATTGGGAAAAGAAGATCTAAGTGTGATTTCTTGAAATTTTAGTACAGAATCATGTTATTTCGAAGATGCCGATATGCTTCTTGCTAAAAGGATGCAAAAAGTTTGAATTTCATAAGCATAATTTTTATATATAATGAAGCCTTCTGTCTTCAACGCTTGAACCAGCATTACATAAATTGCCACTGGTGGATTTAATTGATTTTACATTTCCTTTTCTTTTCCAGTTTTTAATTATTTTAAATTATCCATGTAGCTGTAATTGCAATTGGTTTCTGCCCAAAAGTTATCTATCAATCAGTTACGATGGTCTCCTAGACAACAAGCGATCTGATTCTTACGAGACAAGTTATTTTACCTTACCTCTTTTTTGATGACTAAAATTTGTGTAGAAATCTCCTCTATTTCTCTTTTGTCTGTAATTCATTCACCTGAAGATCTGTAGCTGTTGACTGAGTAGTTTGGTTTAGAGTTTCTCCTTTTTTCACTCTTCTTCTCTTGACCCTGTGCCATGTTTTATGCTTTAAGAGGCTGACATCCAGTAAAACAGTTTTTGTTTAAGTACTGGGGGTGTTTTTTTATTCTCTTCTATAGTTCTCTTTCTAGCATGAAAACAGGAGACAGCCTCACATTCATTGTATTGCTTTGAAAATTCTCAACTTTTACCTCTCCTGATTTAGAGGCTGGATCTCTTCCTGCTTAGTGCGTGACATAAATTGAAATCAACTTCTAAAAAGCAAGGCTTTTATGTATGAGTCTATAAAATCAAGCAGGTATTTCTAATTTATGAAAAATATCCTGTGGGATGTGATCTGCTGTTGCATCCTATTTCTCAAGGAAAGATGAACAGTGCTTCAGAACCTCAGATTTGTTTGAGATTTGGATGTGTGTTGCTTCCCCTTTCTGCCTGCTTCCAAACGCAGCTTCTCAGTACAGTCAGGCATACTGGTTTGTGTCACTGTCACCTGAAATTTGGAGTTTATCGTAAAACTAATCTATACAAATTACCTTTCTCAATTCCTATTTCCAAACAGTAAAACTCATAAGATACTTAGCTTGAGAAACTGCATACTTGTCTGAAAAGCAAACAGATCCAAAAAGATTTGTAGAGCGGAACAGTAGTGGGGATGTTATAAAAATCAATAGTATTTCTTCTCATCCTTTCTTTCCCATTGCCTGAAGTACTGCAGAGAATACTACCTGTCCATCATAAGAGAATGCTGCAGAATTAGAGGGACTGATGATGATTACATCTAAACCAGCTGTTGAACCTTGCAAAGTTAAACTGAAAAATTAGACTTCTTGACCTTAAGCATTCAGCATTCCTTAACTTTTTTTAACAGCTTAGACAAGCTTCTCTAGTATGGAGTCTTAGTTATAGTAGTAGTAGTAGAGTGATTGAAAAGGCTGTAAAATGTTCTTTGGTTTGAGTATGTTTGCCGGCCTCTTTTTAATTTATTCTAATTTTGAGAGAATGCTTAAGTTCTTAGTAACAGTTGTCCCTTCTAACTTCTGTTAAGAATAGCAGAAGAGGGGGAAGAATAACTTAACTCAATGGAACTACTTTTTAACCAGAAGAATGCCATAAAAAGCAATTTTGAGGAAGGGAGGGGACAACTGAATAACCGAAAGACAACTTGGAAACATTAAATTTTTTCAATTTTATTTAAGCTGAGGTTTAAAAAAAAATTAAGAAAAACTACTTACCTTCTGCACATTGTACAGATTGCAATATGCAATATTTTTATGACCTTGGGGAAGCTCTGAGAAATGCAACAGGACTTGTTGTATGACATTGCTGATTGGTTCTAAAGAATCAACCATTGTTCATGTCAAACTACAAGTCTGAAATATGCTTGTCAACAACATACAGAGTATACAGACTCTGGAGTCTTTTTCCTGTATTTTTGTGTAAAAATTTAGCAAAGTGAGACTTAGGTAATTCTCAAGGACAAGTACTGAGATGAAGCAAGCATCTGAAAATTGCTACAATACTTTTAGTATAATGTGTTTTAATATTCCAGTTAAAGAATCTTTAAAAGCTATTTGTGAGACCAAGCTTTAACCTATAGAAGAGATTTTAAGTCAATGTATTGCTTCCAGATAAAGTAGCATGTATACTGAATCCTTTTCCTCTCTTTTCCCCTGCTGCTTTAATGCTTGTTATACATGTGGGTACATGTCGCACTCTATGTTAGCATATTTCTTTTCCTCCAAACAGAACAGCACTTTTCTGATGTTGTACTTAGTGAAGAATACCTCAATCTTGGTGTGGAGCAGGTGTGCAGTCTTATATCCAGTGACAAACTCACAATTGCCTCAGAGGAGAAGGTAAAACAATTATTCTTTTTATCCTTTTGTGTGAAAGAGCGAGCTTGCTCGTACTGATCTTGTGCACTTTTTTGGATGTCAGTGACTTTTCCTTATCAAAATTAGGTATTGTGCTCAGGTTTAAAGGACTTTTCCCAAAAGTGTTGTCAGTCTGACGTTGAAAATTAGTATCAACTCTTAAAAATCCTAAAACTGTATTAAAGCGCATTACCCTTTGTTCTTTGGGGGAAAAAAAGCAACCAACCAAACAAAAAAACCCAAACAAAAAAACCCCAAAACCAAACCAACCAAACAAACAAAAACAAACAAACAAACAAAAAACCCCCAACCAAACAAAAAAAAACAAAAAAACCCCCCAAAACCAAAACTACATTAAATGGAAATTCCTTCTCATCTTCAAGCAGAACAACCAGAACACATGCTGAGTCATATCCACAGGAGTTTGGTTTACCAAGGGATAACTAGCTCAAAGTCTGAAGAGCAATTAGGTACCATTTACTAACTTTAACATCAGCAGTCCCACAAAGGTATTAAAGCTCTGTGTGTGTATGTGAGCTGTTTAGCCTAGCTGAACACACGTGGGTTGCACAGGAGACGACATCACAGCTTGGTATTACCTAACCAGAGTTTAATGTGTGTTGGCTCACCTTTAGCCTAGATTTTTGAAACACTGTGTTCTTCAGTGAGCCCAGGGCGTCTCTAAGTGTAAACCTCTAATGGTTTTCAGGTTGTGGATGTATTCATTTTTAAATTCAGTTATGATCTATTTGAAATATGTTGTTTTTGTTTTTTCTGTGGAGTTTATAGTTGTACTCAAATGAAGCTAAACTCTGTTCAAAAGCATTTTTGAATACTCATTTGTACAGTTAGGTAGTGTTTCAGTTTAAAACCTGTTTGAAACTTTGAATCTAAGAACTATCTGCTTAAATAGCAACTAGCAAAGCTATGCTGTTGTTCCTGTAATACCCTGAAGGTCTGGATCTATCACTTAGATACACGTGATGCTGCTTTTGTGGAGTATAATTAAGGTTTTAATGCTCTAGTGAATGATGAGCTACTGTGCAGTGGAGGCAAAACCAGGCTTGGGATCAGTTCTTCTAGTAAGTCTCAGTGATGATAAGTCATTTGAACGGTGATGTGGCAGGTCAGTTCTCCAAGAAAGGAAGAGAAGTATGAGGACTGTAATATTCCTGCTGCTGTGTTGTTTGTTTGCCTAGTTTTCAGTATCAGTGAAGTCACTGTGTGCATTTTGTCAGTGTAGCACAGGTATCCTTCAAACACCAGTAGAGGAGTAGATATAAAAAGAGACCAGATAATGCACCTTCATAATTTTGTAGTTGATAAATATGGAAATAATGGGAGCTGTAACCACTGTCATCTGCTCTTATGTTAGGAGTTTTAGTATAAGCAAAACTATTTTTGGAGGCACACTGATATTTTCATGCTTATGACCTTGTAAGTCAAGGAACTTGATTTGTTTGTTTTCTGGAAGGTATTTGAAGCAGTGATAGCCTGGGTAAACCATGACAAAGATGTAAGGCAGGAGTTAATGGCACGTCTGATGGAGCATGTTCGGCTGCCTTTGCTTTCCCGGGAGTATTTAGTTCAGGTAAGCAAAAGGGAGTACTCATCATCCCGCATGTGAACATTTCTGTTCATTATTTTAATGCCAGATAGATAATTTTAAACTTAAACAACAGTGTCATGTAGTATGTTAGTGATAGTAAAAGTAAACAAACAGCCACTAGCACATACTCATATGCACATCCACACAGCGAGGTGAGGGATCGCCACATAGAGGAAGACTTACATAAGGAATTTATCTGTTTGGCTGACTGCCTGTCATACCACACTTGGAATCTGAACAATGTATTTCGCTGAGATCAGGGTTAAGTTTCATTTTTAATGCCATCTTTGATAAAGGATTTGTTCTCGTAAGTGAATTTTCAACTTCAGAATTCTATCTGTTGTTTAAGCTGATTAGGAATTAATGGCAAAGGAAGCATTCTTTTACCTGGTTCAGATAAAATACATTTTTTCATATTTAAAAGCCCATTTGGATATTTTGGTGTCAGGTCAAATATTTAAGATTGACCATATGAGTTCAGTATTAACAGTGGTCAGTAGTTATTAATAGTAGGTTGGTAGGTGTTTATTTTAAAAATTCTGGTTTTGTGATACAAATCTCCACGCCGCGTGGGTTGTTTTGGGTGGGATTTGGGGTTTTTTTGCTGTTGTGTTCTGTTGTTGTTTTTACTGTTGTGAGGTGGCTTACTAGCGTGTTAAATTATTCTCCACTACTCTCCCCTTAAAATGTTCTGTACTGTCTGTATTTTAAAAATCAAGAAATGTGCCCAATTGCAAGAAAAGTGATTTACCTTGCCTATCACTGTTTCTTCCACTTGCTAATGAACAATCAGCATCTCCTGGTTTTTTTTTTTCAGTGACTACACATTTCCAACACAAATTTGTGTCCTATTCATTAAATTATAATCTAAAAAAATAGATTAATCTGCATTTGTGTGAAAGATCGTAGGCTTTATTACAGTTTGGATAGTGATTTGTGTTTTACTTCCTTAACATGCTCAGACTTTGTTAAACTTCTATTAATAAACAGAGAGTTGAAGAGGAAATATTGGTTAAGAACAGCAGTGCTTGTAAAGATTACCTCATTGAAGCTATGAAGTATCACTTGCTACCAACTGAGCAACGAGCATTGATGAAAAGCACGCGAACAAAATTGAGAACACCTGTTAGCCTTCCAAAAGTAAGACTCTTATTTTTCCCATGTATTTACTATTTCAAATTTCATTTAAAAAGCTTTCATGAGAGCATGACTGTCTCTTGGAGTATTCCTGTAAAAAAAATTGTCCCAGAATTATTTAACATAAAAATGTAACAGGGGATTACCTTTAGATTCCATACTACTTAGGCTATAGATGTTTCAGCCTCCCACCTACACAGAGCATCACCACTACCTGCCCTCACAGAAAACATTTTTTAATAACTGCTTCAGCTTTTGAGACATGCATGATTATGGAGAAATAAGCCTGTTAAAAATAAAGAAGAACAAAAAAAAACCCAAACCAAAACAAAGAATGACTGAAGCTTCTGCATTGAGACATTTTATTCAATCTTTAGTTCATTTTAGCAAAAACCAAACATTAGATACTTTCTTCTTTACAATGAAGTAAAGAAGTTTTCTCATAGTGCTGTTGTGACAACTGCAATAATGGAATAGGAGATTCAATTCAGCAGATTTAGCACGTTTTTCTTAGAAGATAAAGCTGTTATGTGAGGGATGGTCACAGTTCCATTACACATCATAGACACTGAATTCTCATACCTGAGATCACAGTAGGATGTGAAGATACAGCAAGATCTCCCTCTTTTGCAGGAGTTTTACCAAGATTCTGATTGCTTCCTGCTTTTCTACCCTTGGTATTTCCTCTGGACAAAATAACTACGAGTTACATTTGTTAAAAAAAAAACCTAACAATTTTGCCCAGTTCGCAAGACTCAAATTTCTAATGTAGGAAAGCTATCCTTCAAATATTTCTTGTACAGAAGCTTGCTTTATTTTTTAACACTTTCTTGATCTTTCAGGTGCTCTCATATATGCAAATAACTAAAAGTTATTATTATTATCTCCCTGTTAGTTGATGATGGTAGTTGGGGGACAGGCACCAAAGGCAATTCGCAGTGTTGAATGCTACGATTTTAAAGAAGAGCGCTGGCATCAGGTAGCCGAATTGCCTTCCAGAAGATGTAGAGCAGGTAAGGATGCCTAATTTTTTGTTGTGGTTGCTAATGTTTCAGAATTTAGACATCTCTATAAAGCATTGTATGTTCTCTGGAACAGTACTTGAGATAGTGATCTAAGAAGGGCTAAACCTTGACTTCCCTGATCATTTGAATTACTTGCTAGTGTGGAACGATACACCTTTGATCAATTGAGCTTAATTTGTGCTTTAGTTTGTAATCTGCGAGATAAACTGCTTTATTACCTCCCACAGAAACTAGGGATAAATAAATTTAAATATTAATGCATTGTAATAATGACTAATTTTGCTATTAAAATACCCTAATATTATTAAATGAAATAAAGAATGTGAAAAAGTGATCATCCACTATTAAAAACATGAACATGTGATCTTAAAGCAGCTGAGCGATTTAATCAAGAAGAAATTCAGCAAGCATGGTATTCAGAAATGTGCACTGTTAGTAACAAAAAGTGTCAGAAATTCCAGGGCTTAATCTGAATGGAGTGTGATTCTAGGAGACTGTGAAAAGCACAAGAAGTGTAGTGAGTACTGTAATTTGTGTCAAGTATCTGCATACTTAGGACAGTACAGAATACAGTTAATTGGCAGAGACACTGAAACACTCGTCTTTCCTCCCCATTTCCCCGCTCTAGGAATGGTGTACATGGGAGGCATGGTTTATGCTGTTGGTGGTTTCAATGGCTCTTTGAGAGTTCGTACAGTAGATTCCTATGATCCAGTGAAGGACCAGTGGACAAGTGTTGCTAACATGCAAGACAGGAGAAGCACACTGGGAGCAGCTGTATTAAATGGCCTTCTTTACGCTGTGGGAGGATTTGATGGGAGTACAGGTATGTTTGCCTTAGACACTTCTGAATAGCTTGGACTACTCTTAACATACTTGTATCAAATTTTAATGTCTCTTTGCTGGTACTTGTTGTGAAACCAAGCATGAGGGTAGCCTGGCGTCTTTTGATGTGGAACATGCTTAAGTGGTCACATCCCTCTACCTGAAAAGTGGACTGTTTGCTCCTAAGAGTTCAGGCTTAATGACTAGTGAACTTTTGGCAAGATCCCTTCCAGTATTCCTTCTACAGTCACAGTCCTTAACTTGTGGAAGATATGAGAGAAAAATTATCTGCTCTGTTTTGTTCTGTTTCCATAGGAAATTTATTTCTGCATTTTCATGTAGGTGTAAATAAGATTATAAACAGATTTTCCTGACCTATGAGAAGGCTTTAGACATACACTGTTCATTCCCTACTTAGATGCATTAAACAATTAGTGCAGAAGTGATCTTTTTGCTGAATAACTATTATAGAAGCATATGTAGGAGAATGCATGTGACTTAATTAAAAAGAAAGGAAAAAATCCAGGGAAGAATTTGTCACAGTTCCACAAAAGTTTTCAGTAATTTGCCCATTTTCAGACACAAAGAATGGGTTGACTGTAATTGCCTATCTGAAGGACAAAAAATTGTGCTTTTTGTTCAGTATTTAACAGTCCTTAAAATGAAATAATTTGAATTTTCAGATATGAAGAGTTTCCTGAAAACTAGATAGTGTGTGGCACCTAGATTTAGAGAGAAAATGTTATATTGTCTCCACAGGTTTGTCATCAGTCGAAGTTTACAACTTAAAGACTAACGAGTGGTTTCATGTAGCTCCAATGAACACAAGAAGAAGTAGTGTTGGCGTAGGTGTTGTTGGAGGTAAGTTGACAAATGATATTAAAAAGAACAGAGGGAAATGCAATCATTTACCCTAGTAGTTTTTCTTACTTTTGTAAACATACTTCAGATTTATGTTTTTGCTCAACCTTGTAATTCAAATGGTACGAACAATATGTAATCATTCTACTTGGGTTTGACCAGTTTTTAGCATAGTAGTTTTAAATTTTTTTTCAGAGCTCCAGCTGTGCCTGAGGCCAACTGAGCAAAAACTCGCTAAGCTCTAGGTTATGTATGTCAGCAAAGTCAGAGAGCTGACGTGATGACCTTATCATTTGGTCTTTAGAGATGTAGCACTGCTGTATTGTCAGCTCTGTTATCTGTGGCTGACATTGCTGGCTGCACGCTGGGGACAATCCCAAGGACAGTGCCAGGAAAACTGCTGACTTTCCAATCAGCTTGGTGGTGAATAGCCTGGATGTCACTTGCACAATGCAGGCCTGACCTAGCTCTTGGGTCTTAAAACAGTTTTAGGGCTGTGTGTGTGTGTGTGTGTGTGTAACTGCATAGGAACTGCTGCTGTTTTTAATCTGAAAATGCAGACTGTACAAGTAATTTTCATCTAAATTTCTGATATTTCTGCAAAGCCTATTTGTGAGCTTCTGGTATCGAACATACTTGAATTAGCTTGCTTAGTTAAACAATGCTTAGTTGAAAACCTTACCTTTGTATTTCTGCTAGGCAATTTAAAATCTTTTGACTTGCATTGTTGATGTTAGATACTGGGTACCTTTTACATACTGAAAATGACATGAGCTGTGGCGTGCTAACTTAAACTGTTTACAGTATGGAATCTCAGTAACTGATTGATTAACAGGTGCTGATTAGCAGCTAATGAGAGAGCAATGGGGTGTGCCAGTCCCTGTGTGTGCATTAGCAGTTGGCAGGTTGCTTTGGTTCCCCCCAGGTAAGCTGTATGCTGTTGGTGGCTACGACGGAGCGTCACGGCAGTGCCTTAGTTCAGTAGAATGCTACGATGCCAATTCCAATGAGTGGAGCTACGTCGCGGAAATGAGCACTAGGCGGAGTGGAGCAGGTGAGTGAACAAGGATCGGCTAGCCTTGGAAAGATGAAAATTCGTGGGTTTAAAATGTGTCTAAAAATATAAAAGGTAAGCTAAAGTCTGAATCTAATGGAATGTGCTAGTCCTAGACGACTGATACACAGCAGGTTATAAAAACAAAATTGTTCTACTGAGTAAGATCCAGTCTGTCAATAGTAAATATCTCTCTTTGTTTTTTCGTACTTTCATATTCTTCCTCTTCCCACAACTTCTGATGGTTTTTAACATACAGACTAATACTCATGGATTGTAATAATCACTATCACCTCAATTCTGAAGTATCAAAAACTATACAGCAGGGATGAAAAATGTCTTCTCTACAGAGATCTCTTTGCCAGTTAGGGCTGATTATTCAAACAGCGTTTTCAGGCTGACTTGACGTGTGAACTGTGACTAGGTTTCCACCTCTTTGGAGGACTTGTTCTGCATTCTGATTCACTGCAGGAAATTTTGTCCTTGTTCATTCTTAAGTTTGTATTACTGGTTTCATCCTATTACTTCCACTTATGTACCCTTTATTTCACCTTCAGTAATTCTTCTCATCACCTGGTGTTTACATCCTCTGTACATGTACAGCCTACTACATGTTATCCTTCCTTATAATTTAGCCAAGGTATATCCATTTATTTCTGTATAATCTTAAAAATCCCTTTTTTTTTTCTTTTTTCGTGGATTTTTTTTTTCCTTCTTGCAATTCTGAGTATGTATATTTCTCTTTAAAGACATCTTTAAAAGTGCCTGTGGTATTCCACTTTTGTTTAATGAAATGATGCTTCCACAGCTCCAAATTGACTTTAGCATTTTCATTATCTATTTATATTATGGACTTGAATCTCATTTACTGTTCACTGTCCTCTATTTGTCTTTTGGTATTTCAGGTTTTTTCAACCCGCAGAAGTTGTTTTATTTCTCTAGATGCGTTCCCATGGACTTTTTCAAGTCAAATTCCATGATATTATTTTCTACATTTATTTTTTTAGTAGTTAAGTCACTTTTTTGCCAAGTACTTAATGGTGGTTTTTAGCAACACCCTTGAAGTATCTGCTGGCGATTGCATTAATGTGCTTCATATTGGGAAGAGATATTGCTACAAATAAATCTGGATGGACTTCTAGTATGCTCAGTATATGATTAATAATTATCCCGACTTCTCATCTTACCTTCCATTATTCTTCGTTAACTCTGAACAGTTTTTACCTGTATAATGATGTTTAAATTAAGTTCAAATAATTTCAAAGGAAATCTATCAAAGTACTAAATTCGTTACTAAAATTAAGATAGTCTGATACTTCCATCATATCCTTACAAGATCAGCAAGCTGATAACTCGTATTACTAAAAGTCATGTTTCGATTGTGTTTCTAAACTACAACTATGATGTTAATGAAGGCAACATGATACACTATACCTCAAGAAAACACAGTTGTCCTGTGAAACTTATAATAACTCGGTCTGCGCTTCTTGGAAGTAAATTCTGGATTAAAAACTGGACAGAGTTGCAGTAAGGGTACTGGAAAATATTCCTGTCTAATATTGGCAAGTTTTGAGGAAGATACTTATATAAAATGGGAAAGTTACAAGTATCATTATAAAGACAAATAGTGTTGGTGGGTTGTGACAAAGTTTCATTTTGCAGTCTGCCTGCACACACATTTTGTTTCAGCGTTTGGGGTTTATTTTTTGATACTCTGTTTTTGCAAACTGTTGTTGTGCTTGTAGCTTATTTATATAGTAGATGTTTTCAGATTTTTTTTTTTTTATGTTGAATTTCTTCTACAACTCTGAAATTTAGTTCCTTAAATATACTAACTACTGGGATCTTCCTGCCCCTCTCCTCTCTTCCCCTGTCCCTGTGTTTGCTTACTCAACTCTCTTCTGCCTTTTACTTTGTCCACTGATTAAAAAAAATGGAGAGGAAAACTAAATGTAGATAGTTACTCCAGATTCATATAATTGAGTAAAATAATCAACATTCTTCTGTGCCACTCTGTTAAATACATGAAAAATTATATTTTTGCATGGTGGAGGAGCGGGTGGTAATTTGAAAATTGTGACTGTTGATTGAGCTTGGCTGTAGAGGCCAAATAGCCAAACCCACCAGAACTGTTTCAACAGGCAATCAGTCCTGGTGGTGTTATGGGGGCTAACTAAAGAGAATTTTGTTCCTGTATTAAACTTTTGGATGTCTGGTCATCTCAAAGAACTTAAGCTCATCTCTTCTGTTCCTACTGCTTCAGCTTCACTCAAAAGCAACTTTTCAGAGGTTAACCCTCAGTTACTCTTCTTTAGTACCCACTGCTTCTCAGTTGATCAATACGGGGACAGATCTGTTTCCAGCAACATATTGGGAGGAGGAACTTCAGATCCAGATGTAGGCCATTTGGGAGGGCTGAGAGATATAAGACAGGGTCCTGAAAAATGGGCAGGAAAGAAAAATAACAAAGAAAGGAGAACTCAGAAGACGGCAACAAGAGGATACAGACGGAAGGAGCAAGAAATAAGGTAGGACCTGGAAACTGGGTGTGGGATTAAGGGAAAATGAAGCACCATGGAGGAACGGAGGACATGATGATAAAATAAGGAGCTGTGAAAGACAAAAGTGACAATGTGGCAGAGGGAAAACTCTACACACTGAGTAGGAAGGCCAGTAACTCTATGGAAAGCATGGGTGGGGGGATTTATATCACATCACATATTTAAACTGAAAATCGTAGCCCTCCTTCTAGCTCTGTAATGTTCTACAAAAGATGAATGTTGTACTATTCTGTCTAATAAAGTGTGATCAGAGTGGGAGAAAGAAAGGTTGTCATATTATACCGTGGCATGATAGCTAGAAATAATAGCAATAAAAGAGGAATTAAATTAACTGGAAAGGATGTGGGGAAATGTTAGTAGTGAATATCACTGATAAAACACTAAATAGCATGATTTATAAGAGGGTCCTATCAGGAAGCTATTTTTCAGATTTACAGTACCAATTAGCTTCCATGTTTCCGTCCTCTCTTCCTTTAATCATTAAAATCAGTCTCCTTAATAAGAAAATTTAGTAATTTCAGCAGGAGTCGTTTCTCTCCACATACAGGAATGAGTCTTAAATACAAAATTAGTGATATGTTTTCAACGGTATTTCAGCTGGTTATTAAGATCTCGGGGTTCTCTTTTTTCTTTCCTTTTTATTTTCCTTTTTTTTTTTTGACTGCCAATATTTTTGCTTCTTTGAGGGACTTACCTGATTTTTTGCATTCATATTTGTTGTTTCCCTTTAAAAAAGATTTTAAGTGGTTCCCTTTCCATGGAATACTTTATGAGCTATATTTGCAAATCTGTATCTCTGCTTCGAGTTTCATAGTCTTAAATGTGGCATTTATTAGATTTCCCAGTATACTTTCATAGAAGTGCTTTTTTAGTTGTCTTTATGGTCCATCACTCAGAAGTTTTAATGCAAAAAAAGCCCCTACGTTTCTGAAATTTATTATTTTTGGGTTCTAATAATGCATTATAAAGGGAGGAATAAATAAAAAGGCCTTTCTTTCTGCTTCCCCCATTTCCATCTTTTCAATATGTGCAGCTTAAATAGCAAGTAGCTAGAACTAGCTTTACTCACTCCTTCATTCCAAGCTCACAGATTGATAAACTTTTGATGTAAAGTAAAGGAGACCTTAGGATTAAAGGACACCCTTTAATATCCTTTTGGATATTTTGATAACTGAAGCTTGGTTCAAAGACGCTTGGTGTTCTTCAAATCCCAGAGAAGGTACTTGCTGTTAACTGTTTACTTCTGTTCCATCTGTTTACAAGGTATTCCAACACTTCAGTGGAAACATCCCTATTGTATAATGTCTATCCATTCAGCTTTTATCCTCTATACTGCGCAGTTTTTACTTTCTAAAAAATTCACTTACACTTTATCATCTTGTCAGATTTCTGTTATGCTGGCTGAGCACATTGTCTCATTTACTGTCACTTCTAATTAGTCCTAAATTTCAACAAGCCTCATTTTCCTGCACGTCATTTTTCATCCAAAATTTTCTAAATCTTCTGTTGCAGAACAGCTCTGGTCTTTGTATGCTGCGATATGGTAGATGGGCACGCAAGGCATTTTATCAGTGTCTTGCTGTAGTTACTGTCTCTCTGCTTTAATGCATCCTGACCCAATTCTGAAATAGTTTCCAACATTGACTTAATACAGGATTTATGTTAGCTGACATATTTGTTGTTTCTCCTTTGTAGCATTCAAATAATTCTCTGGTTAATTCTGCGTATTTTCATATGTTTGCAGGTGTTGGTGTGTTAAACAATTTATTGTATGCAGTAGGTGGTCATGATGGTCCCTTGGTAAGGAAAAGTGTTGAAGTGTTTGACCCCATTGCCAGTACCTGGAAGCAGGTTGCAGACATGAACATGTGCAGAAGGAACGCAGGTATGTGCAACAATGCCTAAAATTGTGACGATGCCATTTGTGAACGGCATGTACCTGGATTTCTGCTGCTTTCATAAAAAACATGCTTTTGGGGGTGTCTAAGTCAATTACTAATTTTCATACTGGTTTCCTGCCCCTTTTTAGGTGTTTGTGCTGTAAATGGTCTCTTGTATGTAGTTGGAGGAGATGACGGTTCCTGTAATTTATCAACAGTGGAGTATTATAATCCGACAACTGATAAATGGACGGTTGTGTCATCTTGTATGAGTACAGGAAGGAGCTATGCAGGTAAGGCATATAGGTATTTTCAACAGACTTTGTAAAGTATAACATTTGACAAAGCATCCAAACAGAGTCTTGTCTAAGGTAAAACCTAAGATAATAAAATGGCTAGGAAGAATCTGATGGTACATTTTGAGTGATGACTTCAAATAATTATTCACTACAAGAAAAAAAAAAAGAGATTAAAGTGTGTTCAAGAAGGATTTAGCACATAAGTGGTGAGTCAGAAAGATAATTCTGGTATGACCAGTTTTTTTAACAAGAAATACATGTCTCAATCTGAGAGGTCCAATTCTGAAGTTCTTTGGGATTTGATATTTAGAAACTGAGCTGTTTCAGGAATCTTTTCTTTGAATAATTGCAGTTTTTCAAATTAGTTAAAGTGTATTTAAGAATGTTAAGTATATATTTCACTGATGGCGAAATTAAACTTGATTAGTGGCAGGTTTTTCCAAGTCACAGAAACTTTCAGAACTTTGCACTGATTCAGACAGCTTTATGTCAAAGAGAAATTAGGGGAGAACATGTACATTGATGCTGGTGCACAGTTAAATGCTAATTGCAATGTGTCGTATGAATTTTTTTTCTTGATTAAAAAAAAAAAAAATACTGCCTGAAGATTTATCCCTTTTTTCCCCCCTGCTTCTAGGCGTTACAGTTATTGACAAACCATTATGATCCGTAAAGGGATTTTCAACTTGATTATGCACTAGAAGCAGTCTTCAACAAGTGTATTTGAAGTGACTGAGTATCTAAGCACTTCTCTACTTGTAGCTGCACCTTGAGTCACAGTGGAAGATGTGACTGTCTACAATTACAGATGACAGATGATGAAGATTACTCTAGGTAGAAGCAACGCGTAGGATTATTCTGCAGTTGAGCAGAAGCTGATTGACTTTTGAAGTCTGGTGGACCATTTTTTTTTATTGCAAGGTCTTCAAAAAAAACCCAACACCTTCATAAGGACCGACTTCTGTCAGTCATGACTGAGAAACGGATTGTGAGTGAAGAATGGTGTGTATTCTGGTGAAAGTAAATTTTTGTCTTATTTTTTCCAGAGACTAATAAATATATTTAAGGAAATGAACTGTCAGTCTTCATAGTAGGTATTGAATCCCACCTCAGTAATTCAAGCTGGCATGGGGTAAATTTGTTTCCTTTTATAAAACTTTTGTTACATAACTATACTACGTGCATATGTTTGTGTGAGCATAAGTTGCTCTCTATTGAAACTCTTCAAAACCTGATTTTACTATTTATAATTTGGCACAGTACTTTGAATATGTCGGTACTATGTTGTAAAACAGAGATGTATTTTTTGATATGTAACAATGCTTAACACTAATTCCCACTGAAGGAGATCAGAGACGGTATAACACTTCTTGAGCAGGTGTAATTTCAATATCTTTTTAATAAAAATGTTGTCTGTACTTACGGGGTTTTTTTTTCCTGTTCAATTTTGGTCACATTTAGATGTTACTTCTTTTTTACCTTTTTATCCAAAAGGTGATTTGGCATGAAAATAACTGAAAATTTATAGTGAATGTATGCAATTGCGTTGAATTTGCATGGTACAAAGGCCTATTTATGCGTGTAACCTCAGCTTCTATTAGCCAATATCTGAATATACTGTATGTGGCCATGCTTATAAAGCAGCACATTTTTATTTGTTCTTGGATGGCCTCCTTTTAACATGACCAAAGTTACTGTCATATTTGAGACATCTTCAAATAAAAGTTTGTACATTGTTTCCTAACGCCAACAGGTCGCTTAAAACTTGTGTTTCTCAATACAAGTCTCAGCCTAAATGATCTTGGCATCAGTGAAATAAATCGGGTGGGGGGGGAAGGTGGGGACAGGCAGGAGCAGGGAGAAGCTGGTGCTCTAAACGTCTGAATGCCAAGGAATTCAGAATTATTAAGGTTTAGGAACCAGTCAGGTGGAGATCACTGTTTTGAGGCGTGTCTGTTTCTGGAAGCTGTGGTTGTCCACGAGTGCAGGAATGGCCACCGCTGGCCTTCCGTGACAGCGCCTGAGCTGTGCCATTGGTGACGGGGCTGGGAGGCACGCAGGTGCTCGAATTCCATGCGCGCTGTGACGCACGGTGCGGCGAGGCAGGGGCTTTCCATGGGAACCTTTTATTTGACTTGTACACTTTCACCTTCAATGGGAACCTTTTATTTGAATTGTACACTTTCACCCGCATGACACCAACCCGGGGAATGCGGCTCTGTCTGCCGTGACACCGCCACCTTTGTACTTCAATCTTTTCATTAACGCGGCAGCAGGGAGCGGGCGCAGGCACCTGCAGGGGTGACAACGCGTCCGCTACCGTAGGCGAGCGCTTTAAGCGCTCCCCGGCCCCCGCCGCCCTTCCCGGAGCCGCTGCCTCACGCCCGGCGGCGCTCCCCGGGCCGCCGCCTCAGGCCCGGCCGCGCCCGGGCGGGCT
>VWPU01007583.1:0-50800 GCA_013398955.1 Callaeas wilsoni
CGCGGTCTCGGCCCCGCGGGGCCGTTCGGGGGCGAAGCCTCGGTGGGCTCCGCGGGGAGCGCTCGGGGCGGCGGCCGCGGGCGCTCGGGGTTAAAGGCGCTCGGGAGGCTCGGTCCGTGCCGGTCGCGGGGCTCCGCCTCCGCGGGGGTCGCAGCCGCGCTGGGCTCCCGAGCGGCCCGCGGGGGTCCCGAGCCCCCCTCCCCGGGCCCCGAGGGCCATTTGCATCGGGCGCTTCCTGTCTGCGCTTTGGCGACTTTCGTTTCCTTTCTCCCGGCGTTAACATTGAGGTATTTTCTCTATTTCTCGCTTTTTCTCACACCTAAGAAGAGTTCAGAGAGTGCCTTCTCCGCGACATCATTTGCCTCCCCCCAGGACTTATTTTTAACAAAACTAACAGGAGCCCTGTAGGTACAATTGCCACCAGTTTCCAGCTGTCGGAATCTGGGAAGGTTTTTAACTGCGTTCAGTAGCAATAAATCTGTGCCCAGACAGGGAAGTGTTCTGCAGCAGTAGCTGTCCCTGAGCTAAACATGCAAATGTCACCACATTGCTTTGCTAGCAGTGGAAAATAGAGTAGAAGTATATTGCAATAGCAATAGAGTAGAAGTCTATACTTTCCCGCAGAAACTTCCTTCTGCTTTTATTAAAGATTTAATCTGAAAATCAGTTCCTATGTTGAGAGTATAAATTGAAAGTCTGTACTGATACTGAAAGTATAAACTTATTATCTGAGTTTATGTCTTGGTGGCCTCCTTTCCAATAACTCCTTTAGCAGCGTGTTTATTTTCCTTGGAGCCCACACAACCCAGGGCAGGTGTGTCAGCTAATAAAACCCAAGGAGGAGATTTCTAATAGGTTTGTTTTGCTTTTAAAGAGGGAACAACCTCCCAACCAACCTTGTCCTTTTGTTCCCGTTTCATATGAATCAGTGGATTTTTTTATGTTGTTGGAGGGATTATTGACATTCCCTGTTTGCATGTCTCAGCCCCACAGCTCCAAATCCCAAGCGGAATTTGGAGTAATCCGGGCTGTAGTGAGTAGAATAAACAGCTTGGGGTGCTTTGTGCTTCCCGGGGCAGATCCGAGTGGAGCGTGGAGGTGTGGGTGGGGAGGCTGGCAGTGACCTTTGGCCGTGCAGGTGAGGGCTCGAGGTGCTCGGGCGTGGTGTCTGGGCAGGTTCTTGTCGCACTCCTGTGCCACGGAGCCTGGGGTGCCCTGGCAGCCTGGGCATGCACGGGGGGGGAGTGGTTTCATTACAATCCAGACACTGCTGGGATTGTTTTCATTAAAAGCTATTTGAATGACACCCAGGCACTGGTTTTTATATTCATTAATTGTGACTGTTTCATGTTGCTCACCTGCTCACATTTCATGTGCTAGTCAAGCGTTCCTGTAGTCACCGGGGCCTTATTTTGTTTCTCAAAGTAAAATCCCATAGCAGGGACGGATTTTAACGGGTTTCACTTTCAGGTATCGAGGCTGATGCTTTCAAATTTGGTTTGAGAAGCACTGCTGGACTCGTGGAAGACGTGACAGCCGTTCAGCAGGATCTCACAGGCAGTATTACATGTTCTGTTGAGTTGTGTTATGTTGTGTTGACTTGGTGAACTCGTTTGTTATTTTTCTGTGCTGGGACAGAATGAGGAGACAAGTCCTGCGTCAGGAGGATCCTCGTGGATGTGTGAATGCCTGAAGAGGTGATGGCTCAGTGTTCCAAGGCCTGGACCGTGGGGGATCCTGCAGGGGAATGAGCTGCTCCCCGGGAGAAGCAGCGTTGGGAGGAGTTTGGGATGAGTTTGGGGTCTGTGCCGAGGGGTGGCACCCCCGGGGCCGGTCCCTGCCTGGCTGTTGCGTTTCCCGGTGCTGTGTTTGGAAGGGCTGTCTCCTCCTGCTCGGCTTTTCCCTCCTGCAGAGGTTTGTCCGTGCTCCCTGGGTGTGGGAGAGCAGCCACGTTGCCCTGAGGTCAGCAGGGCTGGGCCTGCATCAGCCACGCTCAGCACCGTGGGGCTGTTGCCTTAATGAGGGGCTGTTTGACTGAAGGGAGGAATGGCACTGCCCTTCTTCCAGCCGGCTTCCCAGCGTGGCATCCTTGGCCTTGGACCCCAAGCATCAGATCTGGCATCAGGGAAGTAACACCTTAAAATGGGAAATGGGGAAAGATGGGCAAGAGCTCCATCAAAGCTGAGGAATGGCATTTAGGAGAAGCCTGTGAGTCCACAGACAGAATGATACAGAGTTATGAAATACATGTAGGAAACTAATTAAAGAGGGGATTAGCTCAGTGGAACAGGATTCCACAATAATTAATAGATGTGTTAAATATTTTGCAGCAATTATCTTGTGGATGTTCTTGGCTGCCTTAAGTGTTCAATCTACTGCTGAGGACTTTATATTTCGTATATTGGACAGATTTGTTGTCAGTGCTGCTGAGGGGAACAGGACAAGCTCTGGGAAACCTAAAAAGTAAAATACCAGAGCCTGGGCCGGGTGACTGAGACACAGCCTGTCTCTGGAGGTGGCATCACGAGGTTCTCAGGGCAGTCTGAGCTGTGAGTCCCAGTGTGTGTTGGTGCTCACGGCGTCCTGAAGGCTCTCACAGCCAGTCAGGATAATTCCCAAAAAGCAGGGCTGGGACCTGCAGGTGAGTGGAGGCAGGGCTTGCCAGGAAATCATTAGTTCCACATGAGTTGAATTAATGCATTGCCATAAAGTGGCATCTTGCCCACAACAGGCACAGGGCTGATCACCCAGAGGAACGAGCTCAGAGCTGGCTTATCTTGAGCTACATCCTGAATCCAGCTGCAAACAGCTGGAAAGTTGTAAAAAAAATTAGTTGGGAGTGGAGAAGAAAGGAATAACTTTAATTCTGAACTTTGTGAATTTCAGGTGGCCTGTGATTCCTTAGAGGCCACGTGCTGGGATTGCTTTTAATGGGATTTCTGTCCTAATTCCTCTAAAGCCTCATCTCTTCGGAGACCCAAGGCTCGTATCCACTGGGAACAGTTGTGTGTGTGCTTGGCCTGGGCACAGAGCCCTGGGAAATGGCAGCTGTGGACTGGTTTAGGACGTGCTGCCTCAGATTTGGGGAGGTGAGGTTGTACCTTCCCTTGGGATGCTTCCTGGACAGATCCTCACTCCAGCAGAACACCTGAGTGTTAGGCTCAGAAATTTAAATGATCCTATGTTTGATGTCAGCAAGGTAATTCTTCAGGTATCTGCAAGTGCTTGTCTCGGTTTCCGTACCCTTTTATAAATTACAAAGGAAGCAGATTTGATTAGAAGCTTGGGAATATTCTCCTTTATAGCCGCAGTCATCCCTAATGAAAATAAATGTTCAGAGCTATTGTCATCAAAGCTTTGCACTGATACACTAATAAGCATTTGAACTACATAGCTGAGTAATTTCCTTGAGGAACGAGCCCATGGAGAGGTTTGGATCGTGCTGTTTGCTTACAGAACTCAGGCTGGTAATTAATGACATTTCAGGCTGTGACAATCTCCACGAGTTGGGCTTCCGGCCTCTGGGGACCAACTGCTGCTGTTGTTGTTGCTGTCAGGTTCTTTCTTCATCCTTTAAGTGCAATTCCTGAGCATCATTCTGATTAAAAATTATTCCAGACAACTGCTGGGGAGGTTTGGGTCTGGTGAAGTCACCCAAGATCAGACAGGTGGATTTTCTTCCTGCCTTTGCTGGGAGAGATACTCGATCTGCCCTGAGGCTGTTGCAGTAATTTAAACCAGGGACAGGCAGCTCTGACTAATTAGAAATCTGGAAGAGCCCACAAAGTGCCTCAGAAGGCTCTGGTTTTATGCAAGAGGCTGACTTACTGTAGCTTCTGTGCTCGTTTCCCACTGCTGAAATACAACTCGTTGTGTACAAATAGGTTTTTCCAGGCCCTGTACTCATGGCATTGCTGTGACTCACCAGGAGTTTTGGAACACGGCTTTTAATAGCTCATGTCCTGCATAAAAGTTACTGTGCTGAACTATATTTAGTGTTTCTTCAAGCCACTTGGCAATGTGCAAGTCTTGAGTTGGAACTAGACTTGTAACATAATTATTACATTAAAGCAAGTTATGTTAAAATGCCTGTTATCAAAATACTGTACAAGGAGGAGTTGCCTGCATTTATCTGTGCATGGAAAACCTGCTGGAAAGCAATAATTTCTAGTAATACTTCATGGAAAATGTGGATGGTCCAAATCATTCCTTTTTTTTGCCTGCTAAAGCATTATCCATTGATTCTTGTCTTTCCCAGACTTGTTCTGTGTATTATTACTTAAAGAAGGTTTTTTTACTTCTTCGTGTTTTGTTGATAGTACTTTGAAATTCGCTTTTTCAAGTGTCCAGGGTGGTAAAACAGGAGTGCATCCATCTCTCTTAATACTTCCATCAATATAGCATTAACCCTACAGTGCCATTTAATATCAAAGAATTTCTTCTTTAATGTTTTTCTAGTTCTTGTGTGGGGGGAAAAAATTGAGTATGACCCCAGTACTTGAAGATCTCTGGCTCACCAAAACATCCTTTAATAGAAGTTAAATCTGCTGAGTGTTACTTACTTGCACTGCTTGTTGTGTTTGGCAGAGATATTTGAAAAAGTGGTAAACAGCACTGAAATATTTCATATTTATGGGGAGTTTGCAGGTTGGCATTTGTCTCCATCAGAGTGCTCATGGAAAGAAAAATCTCATTTCAGTGTTTATAATCGTTATCTTAAGCATTTCCTGTTTATCTCCAAATGAAGTTCCAGGTCTCTAATTAGGAAATTGCATTAGATCTTTCTGGATGGCAGCTGAATCCAATGATGGGTTTAAAGGAGGCCGAGCGGATTTAATTAGGGGGATGCGTGTTCCTGAGCAGGGGCAGGGTTTGGGGCTGCGGGTCAGGCACTGGTGGGCATGGCAGAGCAATGGGGCATGGCAGCCCAGGGAATGGCAGCCCGGGGAATGGCAGCCCAGGGATCACTGCTGGAATAAACGTCTGGGGACCGGGGCTGTTGGCCCTGGAGTATGGCAGGAGCTGCCTGGGCTGAAGGGAGCTGGCACACACAGCTGCAAAATATTCCTTACCTGGCCTCTTCCAGGGCACTGGGGGCTCTGCACAGGCCCGAAACTTGGCAAAGTGGAGTTTCCATGCGGGGTGGGAGCGAGGAAGGAGCTCAATTACCCTGGCAGCACTGCTCAGCCCAGCAGGGTCAACAAAGTCTCTCGGTATCAGTGCATTTATCTGTTTCCTGCACCCTTTGGGGACCTCTGACACAATGTAATGGCTTGTGCAGCTTGGGAGTTGGATTTTTCTACCAGGACAAACTTCCAATTATAGAAAAACAGGCAGCTATTATGTGTTCAGTTTGGGGCTGCTGCTTGTGGCGAGACTTGGCACTGGTGGGGGTTTGGGACTGTATTATCACAGTCATAAACCACAGATTAAAGAAATAATTCCGGAAATGGATGTTATAAGTTGGGTCCAAGCTGTGGTCTAGATTCAATTTTGTGAGCATGTCTGTTAATTCCATTGATTAACATCCCCTTCAAAGCAGACTGCTGAAGCCAAAGGAAAAATCACCTGAATTTGCTGAAGATGAGGACTTTGTGGTGTGTTTCTTTCACTGTTCTGTCTCGGTGGAGAGCTTGGCCGCTGGGGAGACCCATGAGGCTGAACTGCTGCTCTGGTGAGCTGCTGGATTGCTGTGCTGGAACCCCTGGTAGGGCCAGAGGTTCTGGCTGTGAACAGGAAAGAAAACATGTTCTGGCCTAGTTTTGGTGTTTCCTTTAGGTTTTGTAAAGGCAGTGAGTTTATCAGGATCTCTTAGTTCCACATGGACCAAGATGATCTCATGTTTAAAGTCCAGGTCATTAAGAATCCTGAAGATTAGACACTTAAGAAATTACGTTGTGTTTTTAAGACACTTCTTTCTCGTGCCCTTACAAGGGCAGCACCAGGTTTTAAATCAATGAGTAAACAGTTGCTCAGCCCCGAGTTTAAAAGCCTCATCGCTTGTGATCTGCTTCCAGACCACATGAAACCTGGGAATGCCTGGCCTGGGCTGCCCGTGCCTTGCCCAGCTCCAGGAGCGGTGACGTGGGCAGGGCTGAGGCCCCGGGATCCCGTGGGAGCCGTTTTCCACTGTGCCCTCCCAGCTGCGAGCCAGGGGTGGCTTCTGCCTGGTGGCATCTGGGGCTCTCGCCAGTGTCCCGCCTAACCTGCCCTCTGGCACTGGGAAGCCATTCCCCTTGGCCTTGTGAGCAGCCTCTCTCCATCTTTCTAGTCAGCTCCTTCAGGTGCTGGAAGGCCGCAATTAGGTCACCCCAAAGCTTCTCTGTCCCAGGGAAAGCTAAACAACAAACTACATTTTGTTGGCTTGGATAATAAATGTTGTGAATTTCGGTAGGAGCCAGCTAAAGCCTGTTGGTCAAAAGAAAGAAGTAACTATATAACTTTGTGTTCTACTTGTGTGTCAGGTGCCGAGTGGGCAGTGGGTAAAATACTTGAGATTTTTGTTGCAGAAAAAGAAATGAAAAGATTCCAGACCGGCGGATTTGGGTAATATTAATTGCCTTCTTGCATGTGTGTCCTCTTCTCCTTTGGCTCTGTTTGAGCTGCTGCCTGATGAAACGGATGAGAGGACTGATAAAATATTCACAATCCAGACGGACACCGTGGGATCTGCTCCGCTGGATCAGCTCGGGCTCCCTGTTCTGCTGGGGGTCAGGACTGCGTGAGGATAAAGGCAGCCTCTGTCTCGAGACAGCCTGGTCCTGCAGCGCCTTAAAATGAAGAATAAAGTGTCCTCTGTCCGTGCGGGTGATTGCCAGGTGGTTTCAGGAGGGTTTGAGGCGCAGGGCAGTGCCAAAGCGGGCACACCGTGCTCGTGTCACAGCGCGTAACCCGAGCCTGAGTCACCGAGCCCGGCCGGGGGAGGCACTCGGGGAGGCAGAGGGGCTGGAAGTGGGAAGGGATATTGTCCATAGGGGTCGGCTGCATCCAGGGTGGAGGTTTTGGTGTCTGACATAGCAGCAGAATAGGGAGGTAAAAGTACACCTGCATCTGCTTTAGTGGCAGCAGCTCAGCTGAAAGCACAGGTGGTGCCTTTTTTCCTCCTGAGGTTTATTAATAGAAACAAAATAATTCCCAGCTCTGGGCATGGATGATTCCTTGATTCTGACTTGATCTGATGGGGGTCCTTCAGAGCGAATAATTTTAATATCAGGTTATGCCCAGAGTCAAAATCTTGAAATAGTAACGATTTGATCTGCTAAAATAACCAGAAGTGATGTAACAGTCTGTTTGAGGCTGATGCTGTAATGGGATACACTTGGAATTAATGGAAGCAAATGTATTTCTTAGACACTTGCATGGTATTTTTAGGTTATGATAATGGATCTGTGGCCAGAGCTGCTTGTTAGAGGTCATGGTGTTAGCAGTAATGAAATGCCAAATAACAGGATCTTTTTAGGATGGGGTTAAATGAAAAGTGTCTTCGTGTGTTAGAAACGTTTTCTAATATTCTGCACAATTTCTAGAAAGAAAAGAATTGTAACTTAAATGAACTAGCTCCATTTTTTTGGTATTTTAGGGGAACCTGCAGTCCACGATATTGGGCCTTTTCTAAGGCACCAGCTGGCCACAGCACAGCTCTGATCTGAAACTATGGGAGTTTGATTAAACACCAGTTAAACTGGGTAAGGAAGTCTGATTTCAGTGATTCAGAATGAAGTGCCTTCACAGCAGTTGGTGATGGCATGTCAAGTGATTTGAACAGATTACTGTGCTAGATTCCTCATTCTTCAGGCTCTTTGACTGTTGTAGGTACCAGTCTTGAAGGCTAAATTTGATCCTCGGTCTCTTCCAACCCAAACCATTCCAGGATTGTGTGGTTTTGATTAAAATTTACTCTTTAGGAACCAAATAGCCCTAGAACCTTGGAGTTTATAGTTGCTGTTCCATGGCTGATCCACAGGACAGTCGGGGTACTTGTGCAACTTCTCCTTGGCCGGCGCTGCTTCTCACCAGGAAACAGCTCCTCAGACCTGGGCCAGCTGGGTGAGGTCACAGGCGCTCCTCTGGCTGAGGTGGAGCCTGTTTTCCTGGACAGGGATTGTTGTCTGGTGGCGTTAGTTCACTGCAGAGTGACAGGGACATCCTGGAGCGACCGCAGGAGTGAATCAAAGGGCCCGGGGCTGCACACGCCGAGGTGTGGAATGGCCAAATGGCCTTTGGGTCGCAAGGATCAATGGAGGAGGAGTTTCTCCTTCTGTCTTGCAGCTTGTCCTGTGCTCCACATTGCTGCACTGAAATTTTTGTATACGTAACCTCAGTGGTTTCTCAGGATGCCAGCGATGCTTCCAGAGTGAAATTTAAAATTAATTAAAGGAGAAGGTGGTAGCTTTTACAGCTGAATATTGCACAGACAAGGTAGGTTGCTGGTGAGAGCTGTTAATGCTGTTGGTCACACAGGTAAGTCACATCCTCCGTGCTTAAAGCTAAGAAAGCTACTTTAGCCAGTGACAGGAAAATTAATTTCAAAGATGGGCAGTTTTTTAGAAGATAAATTGTCCTGCGGGCAGTTTGAAAAGTCACAGCTGAATTATGGCTGTGGAAAGTACAGCAGTTATTCAAATGCAGACTCTTCACATATAAATATCAAGCAATTGTTAGGAAACATCAATCCTCAGATTAAAAATTCTATTCTCTGTAGGAAACGAAGCTAAAAAACTGATATTCTCACACAGAGAAATCAGTGCACGAGCTGAGCTTGCAGCTTGTGTTTGGGTTGAGCGTTCAGCTGCTCTGCCCTGCTGCAAAGTGATTTCACACGCAGATTAAGTGTTCTGAGCCGCCGGTTTTTGTAGGAACAGAACAGCGGGCTACAGTAATCCTGGTTTTGTAACAGCAGGTCGGGGCGTGTGTGGAAGTGCCGGATCATAAACCCCGATGAGTGCGAGGCTCCTGATTCCTCGGAAACGCAGGGATTGAGTTAAGTTTCAGTTTCGTGCTGAGGAGCAGAGCAGCCTCGTGGCAGGTGGGACAGGCCCAGCTCTGCGTGTTGGACACGCGTGTGCTCTGCGTGTGCTGTGTTGAGCAACAGGAAAACGGGAGCCGTGTCCAGCGCCGGGATCCCGGAATGGGCTGAGCTGCGCCGGCGGGGATGCCGGCGCTGCCACGGCCTCGCCTCTTGCTGAAACATAATCAAGGGCTCAGCCATTAATTGTTAATCACGGCCACGCTCAGCAAATCAGCGCAAAGGCTCCGTTGTGAAATCCTAGGCATAGGGAATAATCCCTGGTTTGTCACCAGCTGATTTTATATAACTTCGGATCCCCAAATTCCCTTATCGCCTTCTTGCTGTTATTTCAATGCTTCCAGCTCCTTTTTGCAGGCTGACTTTCTATTCCTGCTTCATTGTTCTGCCTTTTCTGCATTTCCTTGTTTTGCTTCTTGTGTTGATTCAGTTTGGTTCCTTCTCCGAGGCTTTCTCTTGCCAGTTTTGTGAATCCCCAAACTTAAAATATTTCAGGCTGGGCAATACACTAAAAAAGAGCAGTTACCTTTGGTGAAACGATCATTTCTGGGACTGTAGTTTTTTGAGACTTAGGCAAGGCTGAAGTCATTGAATCCTAGAATGGTGTGGGTTGGAAGGGACGTTAAAGCTGCTCTTGTTCCACCCCTGCCATGGGCAGGGACACCTTGCACTAGCCCAGGCTGCCCCGTCCAACCTGGCCTTGGGCACTTGCAGGGATGGGGCAGCCACAGCTTCCCTGGGCACCCTGTGCTGGGACCTCACCCCCTTCACAGGGAAGAACTTACTTCTTAATATCTAATCTAAACCTACTTGCTGTCAGTGTGAAGCCATTCCCCCTTGTCTTGTCAAAGTTGAAAAAAAAGCAACCAAATATGCAAAAAACACCCAGAGTTTTTTCAGCAGTTCAGTGAATTTTGTTCATTCCTGTAGTGCATATTTTTCCTATTCAGACATGTCTGTCCTGTAGAAAGCTTGTCTGTGGAAAAGGCAGTGCCGTTTCTTGGAGTCCTTTCCAGCGACTGACAATGCAAGACTTCTGGGAAAAGAAATCAAAGTTTAAGAATGCCTTGACTTGGTGGTAATCCACCTGTCTTGTGGTGAGAGTGGAAATCAGGATCTGTTTGGAAGTTCAGGAGATGTTGGAGGGTGTTTTGGTAGTTTTTTTAATTCCCTTTTCACATGTGGAGGAGTTTTCACGTCAGCAGGTGGTTTGGCAAGGGGACTGCACTCGCTTAAATCTGAAAGCTGCCAAAGGCACATGTCGGGAATCCCTGAGCCCTCCTGGTACCCAGAGCCCTCAGCTGCTGCCTGGGCTCTGCTCAGAGCTGCGGCTGCATCAGGCCGTGCAGCAGGGCCCAGAGCTCTGCCCGCCCTGATTCCGAGCTGCCCGCGTTTGTTCCCAGTCCTTCGTGCTCTCACCTCTGCTCTCTGACGGGAAAAGGCCTTTTCTCCCAGCCGGGCGGGTGTTGAGCCAGGCCAGTCCTTGGGGCTGCTGCGGTGGGGATGCTCTGGGTTGGAAGGCGAGATGGAGCAGGAGGACACAGCCACTTCTGGCAGCAGCTCTGCCAGCTGATGTCACCTCGTGGGAATGAAACCTTGGCCCCAGGGTGCAGTTTCATGATCGGTTTAAGCTGATCTTAAGTAGCTGCTGCTGCTGCTGAAAGGGACGGATGTCCCTGACCCTCTCCAGCCTGTACTGGTGCCGCTTCCCCAGCCCATGGGGTGGCCAAGGAGAGGAACCGGTTTCTTTTGTTGGATCTGATTGCAGTCTGAGCTGCTGCTGATGCAGGGAGGGCTGCAGGGACCTACACCTGACCTTGGGAAGGGGGAGCGTTTCAGGCAGGGCCCCTGGAAGGAGAGAGGTTGTGGGGAGTCGCGCTCGCTCCGTGCCGTGCTTTGGCCTGGGGGTGACTGGGCTGGCACGGACCCGGCTGCTCTGGAGCCCCGAGCCAGCAGCCCTGGCTGTGGAGGGCCAGGGTGAGCAGGCAGCTGAGCCGTGCTGGCCCCGAGGTGCTGCAGGATCTTTTCTTGCTCCCGGTGCCCAGGTGAAATTTCACCTGGAGCTGCCGCTGTGGCCCGAGCACTGCGGGGGCACAAAGCACAGGAATCTGTTCTGGCAGCACCGACTGTTGTGTTGGCATGCAGGGATTATAAAATTACACCTGACATTCAGGAATTACAGTTCAGGATTTATTTAGGTTGCTTTCTGCTCGACGGTGTCTTATAGCAGAACCGTACCCAGCTAATTTTACATAAATGATTCTGCATAAGTAAGAATCATTCCATGATTTCATAGAATCCTGGGATGGTCTGGGTTGGAAGGGACCTTAAAGCCCATCCAGTGCCACCCCTGCCATGGCAGGGACACCTTCCACTGTCCCAGGCTGCTCCAAGCCCCGTCCAGCCTGGCCTTGGACACTGCCAGGGATCCAGGGTTGTTGCTTGCTTGGGAGAGAGGGAGAGACATTATGTGAGAATAAGCTTTTAAATGTAAATAAATACCTGGCAGTTAAATATTAAAAGCAGTTACCAAGACATGGTGGGGAGGGTGTTTGTGTACTTTTTTTTAAAATAAATTATGTTAGTAAACTGACATGTTTGGAAAGCTCAAGTTCTGTAGTAAAGTGTAGCATGAGAAATGCAGATTGTAGTACTTAAGAGGGGAAAAGCAAAGCATAGGAAATACATTGTGATTTGATAAGCTACACCAGAAACTTTTAAAAGTTTGTCTCAGGTTCTTTGGGGTTTTTTGGTCACTAATTTATGACAGCTTGTCATAGATTGTCACTTTTTTCTTTGGGGAGCAAAACATGAGACCAGGGCTGGATTTTAGCAGTTAGAATGTTAATCCTCTGCAGCAGCACTTCGCCTCTCCTTCAGAAGCTATTAATAGTTTCACAAATCAAATGCACTTTTTAAAAAGAAGTCACACATGAAAAAATTACTTGACAGAGGTTTGGGGTTTTTCAAAGTCAAAAAGAATATGGAGGAGAGCTCTAATAGCTGTGACTTGGTCCCTGGTATGAAGTAGCAGGTCAGCAGTCAGTATTTGATTTGCTGGGATAGTAGTTAATTGGAAGCACTGAAATGTAAATTTTTATTTGTACCCAGAAGGTTACAAGCTGTTGGACTCATCAGGCTGCTCACTGAAACAACGCTTCCTCCCTCAAACAACACTGCTGTAAATGGGCTTCTGCTTTTAGACCACAATTTTATTTTTGCCTGTAGAAAGTTCAGCTGAAATTCATCTCAAATTTGCAATGCTGTGGCTCAGTGTGATCTACCCAGCTTTGTTAGACTGAAGCCAACAGTGCTTTTGTTGAACTGCACCATATTTGGTGGAATTCTCAAGATGTAATATTAAAACCACTCGGCGTGTGTTTTACAAGGAGGAGCTGTGCAGGGCCTTGCTGCAGTGCCTGTCCTTCCGAGAGCGGCCTGAAAATAGGATTTGGCTTGAGCTGTGGTTGTTGTGCAGAGCTAAATTTACTGCCACGCTCCGCAGAGCAGCCTTGGATCCATTTCACCGGCGCAGCAATTCCCGTCCCCTCCTGTGAAGGCTGTCATGGGTTTCCCTGCTCTGCACAGGAGCACTCTGCTCTCCTTCCAGGATGATTATCTCCTGGAGCCTGCTCTGCCTCATTAGAGCAGGCAGCTCCCAGCTCCCACATCCATGGCTGAGGTGGAAGAGATCAAAGCTGAGCTTTGGGAGCGAGTGACCAAGCACAGTTTGATGGGGAAGCTCAGTGGAGGTAATGAAGAAGGAAGGCAAAGCAGCAGAAATCTTTCTTTATCCACTCATTGAAGCCTGAATTGTAGTTGTGCAGCTCTGAGGTGTTGGGATCGCTGAAATGTTTCCAAGGTGATGCACCATTTTTAAAGCACTTCTAAGGGACTGGAAGCACAGGAGTTGCAGCAGGTGGGTGAGTTCCAAAACAGCAGCCTTTGGTGGGATTTCTGAGTCACTGAAACATCCGTGGTCACCAGATTTACAATTAAATCAATTTTAATACTTGTACAAAAGCTTGCATTGTTAATTTGAACGAAAAATGAGGATAGGAGGCAAACTAAAAGTCATACTGATGGCTGGTTGTGTGTGGTGTTCCCTAAATACTAATACTGAAAGTGAGTGGTGACTATCACCTGACAGTGTTCTCGGAGTTATTTTTGAACATTTGAAACCCACTTCAGAATATTGATGCTTTTCTTGGTTTTCTTTCAAAAATTAGCCTGAGGAGCGATTTGGTGGTCCTGAAACACCTTGGAGTTGTATTTTCTGTGAAGTTTGTCTTGGTGAGTGTCAGAAAAGCAAATCTTTTTGAAGGGAAATTGTCACCTAATTCTGGATTCCTTGTTTTGGAACAGAGCTGCTGATTCTTTCATTTTTCCTGGCAGCAAGTCCTGCCTATTGTATGTGGAAAGCAGGCAGGATGTGCTGCCAGCCTGCCAAGGTGCTCCGTGTTACCTCACCAGCGGGCTGAGCTGGTTACTCCTGGTAACAAACACAGCCTTTGTTTGAGGAAAAACCACCCAGCAGGGCAGGCTGGCTTTAATTCTGTCTCCAGTTTGGGGTGGATGTCTCCTTGCTTCCACTGAAACCTTTCCAGGATTGTGGGCTTGTCCCTGCCCTCCCATGGCATCACCTCTGCCAGGGCCCCCGCCCAGCTGCTGGGTGAGTCAGGGGTTTGTTTCCACACTGACATTTCGTCTGAGTCACTTGTTCTGCTGGGAATGGCCAAGCTTTCATGGCTCTTGTGTCAGGTTTGCTCTCCTGCCTTCCTGCTCAGCCTTTCAGGAGTGTGGATTTCATAGAATCCTGGGATGGTTTGGGTTGGAAGGGACCTTAAAGCCCATCCAGTGCCACCCCTGCCATGGCAGGGACACCTTCCACTGTCCCAGGCTGCTCCAAGCCCTGGCCAGCCTGGCCTGGGACACTTCCAGGGATCCGGGGCAGCCCCAGCTTCTGTGGGCACCCTGTGCCAGGGCCTCCCCACCCTCCCAGGGAACAATTCCTTCCCTGTACCCCGTCTATCCCTGCCCTCTGGCAGTGAGAAGCCATTCCCCCTTGGCCTGTCTCTGCAGGCCCTTGTAAAATGTGTCTTGCAGTGGTTCTGTAGCTTTGACCTGCCTGGGGGATCAGCCCTGATTCAGGACTGATGCTTCAGTGATGGGCAGGACCAGGGAGATCTCAGATACTGTTTAGATGAAGCATTATTTATTTTAAATTTCCAGTGTAGGTTTAATAGACCCTCTTCATTTTATATGTGGAAATGTAAATTCTTTCCCGATTGAAGATAAACTTATCTCAGGAATTCCCATCTGCTGTTTCCAGATGTACAGAGAAGTCTTCTGGCCTGGAAGTGTGAAGGAGCTGCAAAATGACCAAGTGAGGGGATGTTTTTAACCTGTGGGGTGGAAGCTGTTCTGCCCACCCTGCTCGGCCTGAGCCAGGCTCTGAGCTGCAGCAGAGCCTCGTGGCTGGGCTGGGCTTCGGGCTAGGGCAGAAAGAAGGGACAAAGTAAAAGGAATTAAAAGGAATTATCCCATAAAACACTCTGAGGGGAGTTCAATTAGGGGCACATGGAATGCATTTTTAAAATGTCAGAGCAAGCTAAAGTATTGTAATTAACATGTCTGGAATAAAAAAATACAGTCTTTCCCCTGTAAAACCAATTGGTTTTTTGCTTGGAGTGAGTTAAGGCCATACCACCCCCAAGTCAGAAATGGCGCTAGCATTTCTCTTCCATATGCTGTTTTGTGCTAAGTGTTGTATTTGCTGTCTTGAAAAGAAAATTTGCTTGAAGAAACAAGAGTTTTGTTAAAAGTGACAGTTTCTTAGTGTCCTGGGATCACGGAGGGCAAGGCTGGCTCTGCTCAGGGTTTTGGCTGAGCCCTGCTTGGAGCCTGCCCTGCCCTTTGCTGCCTGTTCCCAGCCTGGAGCTGTGTCAGGGAGGCTGTTCGTCCAAAGGTGAACTGGGGGAGCTGATTTGGCTGAAGAACAACCTTCTGTCAAATTATTCCAGTTATTATATCCCAGCTGAAGCAGGGGTGGTATCCAAGCAGGAGAAGGGCAGTGCAGGCGTGAGGAGCAGCACACGAAGCTCTGCACAGTGGGAAGGACGTTGTGCTAGCTGTGTGAAAGTACTGATTTCATAGAATTCAGTCGTTTTATCCCCTTTATTCATTAAGAGGATTATTATAGCCATAACAAATGATTGTTCAGTTTTGTTTTTACAACCACTCTTTTAAAATGCTCTGCTGACTTAAGACCTCGGTACCAGTTGCCTCATGTCAAGGTTCTGGTGGTGCAGCAGAGAAGCGTCAGTTCTCAGAAACTTCTTTCCCAGGGGAGCAGCTCCGTTCTGCTCCAGTGGAGCAGTGCCAGGCTGGCAGATATTTTGGATTTGGGCAGCTGCAGGCCCCTGTGCTGTTGCTGTGGTAGGTGGGGTGCCAGCCCTGCGTGCCCAATCCGACATTCCCGGGCTGCCGCTCGTGCCCTGCTCTGTCCCATCTGCCAGCACCACCTCTGGGATTGCCACCTCTGTCACCAGGGGTGTTGGGAGGCTCTGGGCCGGGCAGGTCCCGTTTCCCTGGGGATCCTGCCCTGCCAAGGCACAGGGACAGCTCCTGCAGGACCATCCCGTGGGGGGTCCCCGGGAGGGGCTGGGCAGGGCGTGCTTTCCCCATTGGTAATGGCTTGGAGGGACCTCGTTTTGCAACCCAGATTTAACTGTTTGTGCTGAGTGGAGTTCAGCTCTGGGAACGTAAACAGCCCTGGCTGCTGCAGCCTGGCCTTCGGAGGCTCAGCTTGGGCTGGGCTGGGCTCGGGGTGTCCCGTGGGGGAAGGAAGCTCCGGTGCAGGGTCTCCAGGCTGGCAGCCAGTGACCAGCGCTGCTGGGCTTGGGGAAGCCCTTGGGAGCACTCTGCAGCTCAGGCTTCCAGTTCTTAATTCCAGAAGGGTTTCTTCATTGCTTCAATTAGATAAGGTGCAAATAAGCTCTAACAAGGGCTGGGAACAGACGTTTAGCAGTGAAAAAGAAAATCTGTTCTTTTTTAGAAGTTTGCTGCTTCCCTGATTAGGTGGCAGAAGGAATTAGCATCCCTCGAAGCTGCAGTTGGATGTAAACTTCAAACTGGTCATACCTGTCATTCCGGGGGAGACTGAGGTTAATTCCGAAGGAGCCAGGTCCCTTTGATGGTTTGCTGCTTTCCCCTGTGCAGAGAGGAGATGGGCTGTGCTGCTATCACAGGGTTGTGTTTTCTCTTTCATGGTTGTGATCACTGAAAAACAACATTATTTAGTGGCTCTTTCTTGGCTTCCTTATTAAAGGTGGAATGTGGGCCTGCAGGAAGGGTGAGGTCTTCCCTCGCTGCACTTCCGAACCTGACATCATCACCAGGGGCTGTTCTGAATCTGCCTGGCCTGGCTCCTGCTGCCTCCCAGGGCTGGGGAGAGCATCCCACAGGGAGGAGATCTGCATTGTGCAGCTGGGGCTTTAGATCCTCGAGAAACCACTTCAGTGTACAAAGAGAGCTTAAGAAAAATAACTGAAATTATTTTGCACTTTACATAATGATCCACAGTATGTGGGGAACCACACTTAAACCACACTGCTAGCACAGTACTGACCCGTCATTGCTTTTCACTGCCATGGAGAGATTAGCCTAGGAAAAAAGAAGAGAAGGAGAGCTCAAACTTTGTATTACTCTGAAATTGTATGGAAGCTCTATTCTAATATTTGAAGGGGTTTGAATTAATGTTGTGGCTAAAGCAGAGTGGGTTTTGCAGGGCTAAAAAAAATATATGTATATATAAATAATAATAAGCATAAATAATTGCTCTCTAACAGGATGTAATTTCCATCAGACAAAATATTTCTGTTTGGGTGGGAGAAAAGTTTATCAATCTTGTGTTTTCCTCAACAAATAAATATTCCAGTGCTGTCAGAGCATTTCAGCTGCTTTTGTTTGAGTCCGGCTGAGGTTTTGAGCTTTTACTTTATTGTGGCATTTAATTATTAAACACCTTATGGTTCACAACTAGTTCAAGCAGATGATGTGCTGTGAAATTGAAGTCAAATAAATGCTTTAAAAACACCAACCCAAACCCGAAGGAATCTTGTCCTTGGAGGCTTTTGGCGTGCTCAGCTGCTGAGGCCTGATCAGGAACACGAGCTTTCCGTGCGTGCCCAGGTTTGCAGTGGGTTATTTGACAGATTGCAGGATCTGATAACGTCTGGAGTAGCTGAGGGACTCTGGCAGCGGCACGGGAAACTCTCTGAACAGGAAAAGTGTCCTGGAGTCCCTCCAAGTGCTCCACGGTGTAGATGTGTAGTAACGGTGAGCAGCAGAGAGGGAGAGATACCAGGGTGAACAGAATTTATCTTTTGTTTTATAGGCCTGCAAAGGGAGGATCAAGCACTGTTAGAGCCAGTGAGCCAACAACAAATAAACCTGTGTCAACATTGAACAATTTAAAGTTTGTGTAAACTGGGACAGCAAAAGGTGTGGAAGTGTGTGTGTAAAGACAGGAGGTGTCTGTAGCTTTTGTCTGGAAGTGTGTGGAAGCAGTCAGGGGTTTGCTATTGAAGGCAGACTTTCCTGGGAATGCCATTAACTTCTGATGAGCTTTTCAAGTACCAAATCCTTTCTGTTGTTTTAGTATTACGGAGTTCAGCAAGATGAGGTGATGGGAGGTTTCTGGTGAAGTTTGTGTGTGTGTGAGGGGTTAAGGGAAGCTTCAGGCTGCCATTCCCACTGCTTCTGACGGATAAAGTTCCTCCGTGCTCCAGTGCAAAGAGATGAAGGCGGCTCTCCTGCTCTTCTCATGGCTTTGTATTCCTGAACGTTCAGGTGCATTGATCCCTTTGCTTTGGATTGTTCGTGTGCAGTTGGAAATACCTTGTAGTGCGCTGGGATTGTGCTGCGGGCTGGGCATTCCAGGGATGTCAGGGTTTCCCAGACTCCCTGTGACCTGGTGAACACGGCGGTGTGTGCAGCAGCGGCAGTAACGGGGTTATAACTCGGAACTCAGCGGGTTTCGTTGGAATTGTTGAGGCAATCTTTGACCCTGAGCATGCCAATTGTCTGACAATGGTCTTTTTTCCTCCCTTAGGGCCGAGAGAACAGAGGTACTCAGTGAAGACCTGTTGCAGGTATTGTAACATGCTTAATACAGTGTTTTTAAAATGTTTTGTTGTGAAGCGGGAGCCTTCTGAGGTTTGTGGAGTACCTAATGTGGGGAAAAAATACTGCACGTGTCTGTCAGGCATGGAACCCTGGATGGCTTTGACTTTTCAGCACATGAAAAAACCAGGATACATTTTGAGTAGAAAAACTCAGTTACTTCTGTTTCTGAGTCCAGTCACGTGGCTTGGTACAGTGAAGGAGGAACCATTTTTGCTTTTAGTGAGATGAAGAAACCCTGGCTGGGCACAGCTGGTTTCTGTCCTCACTGCTTTCTCCTGAACAGGTCAACTGGGCCTTAAGAGAAGTGGCACAAAAATCATTCCAACTGCTCACTAATAAAGAATGGCAATTTTTTTCTGAAAGTCTGTTGTTATTGCTCTAAGTAAGCGTACAAATGCTTCTTGTTTCGCTCGTGGTATTTAGTAAGTGTAGAAGTGCTTCTTGTTTAGCTGTGATATTTGTTCTCAGATTTGTCACGCTGACATTGATTTGTTTGCAGACTTGTCATCTTTGTGCAAATTTATCATCTCATCAAACACGACTTTCATGGTGGAATCTAAACGGCAGCTGTCACATTAACAAGGGTGACTGATTCCATGGAGCAGATTTGCCTGCAGACTTGTCCTACATCGTTGTCTTCCTCTGGTTTCTTTATGAAAGCCTATAAAATGAACGCAAATTGGTGAGGGAGGTCAGGTCAGGCTGCCTGCTCCTGGGACCTCGAGGGGTGTGGTTGTTTGTGATTAATTACAAAGCATCTCAGCCTGCTTGGGGTCAGGAGACGGAACAGGGAAGTCAGGCAGACGATGGCAGTGCTTCTGCTTCAGGTGCCAGCTGAGGGAGTGTGTCACCCTTCAAACATGAATTCAGCACAAATACATGCAATTATAGAATCCCAGACTGGTTTGGGTTGGAGGGGACCTTAAAGCCCAGGCATTCCACCCCTTGCCCAGGGCAGGGACACCTTCCACTGTCCCAGGCTGCTCCAAGCCCTGTCCAGCCTGGCCTTGGACACTTCAGGGGTCCAGGGGCAGCCCCAGCTCCTCGGGGCACCCTGTGCCAGTTAATGGTGAGATGAGCAGGCCTGAAACATTTCATCCCGTTTTCAGGGGGTTGCTCTATTTAAACTAAAAATGCCTTCCCAGACTGACAATACTAATGTTAATTTCTGAGGAGATGTGCAGCTCCGTGACACCAAGGATGTTAAACACCTTGGTAGCCTGTGAGGGCCCATCTGGTTTCTTGCTTAGCTGCAGAATAGCAACAAGAAGTGAAAGCCAAAAGCTCTGCTGCTTGTTGCCAAAAAAATTTTGCAAGCAAGGCTTTCCCAGGCCCCGAGCAGCCTGGCTACACCCAAGTGGAAGAATTTACTCACTTGTTTGTTTGCTCTTGGGGGCTTGTGCAGGGGCAGGAGGCTCTTATCTAACCCGAGAGCTTGGAAACGTGGGGCTGCTCACTTCACAAACACGGTTCACAGTTGGGCTTTTTTACATTTAGCTCAAGCTTTGCCACAGGATTGTTACAGCTTTTTTTTGTTCTGTTTTCCGAAGGGTTGTGCTCCATTTCAAGTGTCTGTTCAGTGTGTTTCATCTGAAGACAAGGGCTACAATTCAGTACTGAAAAGGCCTTTACAATAGCCCCGCTTTCTGGCACGGCCCTGTGGCAGATAATAAAGCAATTGTGTGATGTTCTGTACTCTGGGGATGCCCTGAGGGGACAGGCAGCGTGGCCCGTGGGTCACATCCTCACTTCAGACGTGGCTTGAAGGAGATTAATGTCCTTTGTGGTTTTCTTGACATCCTTGCACTAGAGAGCAGATCAGAGAGGAGAGGGTATGACTGTGAAGTTTTGGGGTCATGTTCCTCCTGTCAGTCATCTGCCCTCAGAGTCTGCAATTCAGGGTGCCTGGAAAGAGGCTGTTGGAATGTGTGCGCTCCAGAGCCCTTCCAAGGAACGTGAGCCACCATCCAGGGCTGCCCAGGGCTTTGGGGTGTGCCGGGGTCTGAGAGGTGCCTCAGGTCCAGGATGTCACCGGGTTCCAGGTGGGGAAAACTCTGTGCTCAGTCTTAGAAGCCTTAACTACCTGACCCTGCAAAAACGAATTCTTTTGTAACAAGAGGACGGCTTAGAATGTGGAGGTGGTGTTTGCTCCCTGGGAGGGTGGGGAGGCCCCTGGACCCCTGGAAGTGTCCAAGGCCAGGCTGGATGGGGCTTGGAGCAGCCTGGGCTAGTGGAAGGTGTCCCTGCCCATGGGCTTAAAGCCCATCCATGCCATGGCTGGATGGGCTTTAAGGTCCCTTCCAACCCAAACCATTCCAGAATTTTATTCTGAAGATAACAGAAGACAAGTGAATAATCTTAGCTGCAGCAGTAGACCACGACCAATACCTGCTTGTTCGTTGATCTCCATATGGACTTTTTCCACCTGGACTTAATTTTGAATTTGTTGCTCCATGCTCTGTAGATAAAAGGCAGAGCCTTGCTCTCTCAGAGCAATTCCTGGGCAGTTTCTCTGCACCTTATTCTACCCTAATAGATTTTTACTGAGCTTTTTGAGCACTTCAGCTTGTGTTCATTTTGCCCTCCTGAAGATATAATAAACGTGATTTTAGAGCTGTATCAAAAACTGGAATCTGTTCAGATTATTTCTACAGATGAAATCTACTTTTTTTTTCCCCCTTGCTTTTTAAATAGAATCCATTCCAAAGGGCCTCCTGTTATTCTTGGTGAGTCATCAAAATGCAGATAAACAGCATTCTTTGGGTGCTGTGCACAGAGAGCTCAGTGCCATGAGCAGTTCTGTCCCACTGCTCATCACTTTGTTTGCTTTTGGTGTTCTTTGAAATAAAATAGTCCAAATTCCTTGCTTAAAATCCCTTAAAAGAACAGTTTATCGTGTATATATTTGTCCTATTCACAGACTGTGTATTAAGCCGTGTTTGAATTAGACGGTGATAAACAGAACTCTTGTTGTGCTTTAACTCCTATTTTTGAATTCTGTATCCCATTTGAATCCCAGTAGTCTCTCCCTGAAAATACTGGTTTGCTCAGCTTCTGGGAGCTTTGTCCTTGTGTTTAACAGCCAGGGAAGGACATGCAGGAGGAGCTTGGAGTACAGGTTTGAGAAGGAGCTGTCAGATGTGTCTTCAGCACCTACTCTACAAGGTCACAGTGACAATTACGAGTTTTCCCACAGTTTTCTCCCTGAATTAGTGTCTTAGATAGCTGCATGTGCCATTCATCTCAGACGGCAAGTGTCACCCCGATTCCCTTTTGCTGAGATGCCAGGCAGGGCAATGTTTTTCCCCTTTCCCACTTTCCAGTGCTGTGAGCTCTGACTGAATTTCTGTGCCACCGAGGAAAAAAACAATTTCAGTCTCCCCTCAAGCATTTTTGCTGTCAGGCACTTCTGCTAAGCAGCTGCACTTCTTGTAAGCTGGAGAATTTGAGAAATCTGCAACCCAGAGCGAAGTGTGGTACAGGGGGAAGGTTTTCTGCTGAGGCCAGGGAAATAACTTCTGGTTTTCGTGTTGTTTTCTCTTCCTCCCCTCTGCGCCGGGGCGGATCAGATCGAGAGGCGCCTGGACACGGTGAGGTCCGTGTGCCACCTGGCCCAGAAGAGGCTGATCGCCTGTCTGCAGGGCCAGCATGGCACGGACGCTGACAAGAGACATGTGAGTACAGCTGTGTGTGCCCGGGCCTCCCGCCCTGCTGCTCCTGCCAGCTCAGTTCTGCCTCCCCCAGCCAGGGAGCAAAGCTCTGGCAGCCCAGCTGCGTGCTGGCCTGCAGAAACACCGGTGAAAGCCCAGCAGCACAGGCTGGGAGCGCCCCAGCAGCCCCAGGGCGCTTCTCGTGCCCGCAGCCTGCTGAGCGCTGGGAGCCCGGTGCCACCCTGCCAGGGGAGGATGGTCTGCAGCTCGGAGCCAGCTCCGCGGATCTGGAGCTGCCCTGGGACACTGACACCTCCGGTGGTTTTCTGTACACGTTTGGTTTCTGCCCCTCCTTAGCAAAGCCATAGGTAGGTTTTCTAAAAGCATCACAACCACAAACGAGTCACATTCACGTTTTCTCCTTTTATTGAGTAACAGAGACCTGACAGTGGGGGCACACAGGACCTCTGGGGGAGAGAGGTGACAAGCTGGCTGCTTAAATCTCAGCTTAAAGCTGTTTATCTCTCCTTGGCAGTGGCTGAGAGATGCTTTGGGCCAGTCACTCCAGCTAAAGCTGAGCAGAGAGTGCTTTCCAGAGTGTCTGAGAACAGGAGTCTTGGGGCTTGAAACTTTTTGTGACTTGGCATTTTCTTCAAGTCCAAGAAAGAGCTGCGTGTGTGTAATAGAAACCATTAGGGAAGAGGAGCAAAACCTTAGAGGGGATGTACTGGGGAAGCTGGAAAGAGTGAGCAGCACTAAGCTAAGCACTGTTCCTTCTGTTCCATAGAAAAAACTTCCTCTAACAGCTCTGGCTCAGAATATGCAAGAGGGATCCATCCAGCTGAGTGATGAAACTCTGCTGGGGTAAGTGTGTGCCTTTTTTTCCTGACTTGCTGTCTGACATCTTACTGCCTGCAGGGCTCTAATTAGAGCCTCTGGGTCCACAAAGGCTGGTTTCAATCTAATAAAACTTAATATTTCTAGATTCTTTCTCTAATACAAAGGGAGAAACAGTGAGCAAGCAGTTTCTCTGGAATGAACTGGGGACAAGTTTTAGGCTGAATAGCATTCCAGAGGATTCTGATTCTCTGCTATCATAAAAGCTTTTAAAATGGCTTTTATCCTTGTGGATTAGTAGAATTATAATCTCCATTTGAAATTTAAAATGTTGTATATTCTACAATTAAACTGCATCTTTATTGCATTATAAACTGCATTCTGCAGGTTTGAATTGATGACTTAAAATGTCTATTTGCATTAATAGCTTCTAGTTTAAAGTAGCCCAAATTTATCTATCCTGGCAAAGTCGTTATTTGCAATTTACAGGAAAGTGGCTGAAACGAATGAACCTCCACATGCTGAATTCCTAGAGCCAAGTGGGTTTTGTCATTGCTGGTGGGAATTCTAATGGATACAGTGTAGAATGGCCTTAGAAACGTTTGAGAAGATATTTCTGAGCCGCTGCAGGAGATTTAAACCTGGGTAAAAATCTTAGAGAATAGGGGTTTTCCTTATAACAAGCATCAAATGAAGGTCCAGTCATGGTTTTGGAGCCTGAGACTGCTGTGGATGGGATTGCTGGGCTTTAGGGTGTTAAGGCCTTCACATTAAAGGGGCTTAGGAGACCGTGAAATACTGCACTGAGCAATTTTTGCTGCATCTGGTGAGATGGAAGGATGGGCTTGGAAATAAATACTGACTTCTGTGCCCTTAGGGCTGGTATAATCACCTGGATGTCTAAAAGCCTCCAAAGCGTTGTCATGGCTCAGAAATTTAGAAGACAAAGGTTTAATAACACCACTTGCCTATCCCAGATTTCTCCAAGAGAGCACAGAGCAGTTGTGTTTAGGCCATGAAGGGATGCTTTGCTTTACACAGCACAAAGCTTTCCAAAGCTCTGCTGTGCTTTGAATCCTCCTTCTTCAGTCAGTGTTGACTCCCATGACAATTTCCTGTAATTCTTACAGGAAAATGCTGGATACCTGTGGGGATGCAGAGAATAAACTGGCAATGGAGCTCTCCCAGCATGAAGTACAGATTGAAAGAGAAGTTATAGACCCGCTGTGCCTGCTGACAGAGGTGAGACAGCTCAGCCTGAGAGGAGAAGCACATCTGGCTTGATGCATAAACTGAGCAAAAGGGGTTTATCTCAGTGCTGGTATTAAAAAACAGCTCTAAGGAGCTCTGTGTTAGTGCTGGAAAGCAGATGTGAAACCTACAACGTGTAATTTGTTACAATGCACGATTTAAAAATCAACGTAAGGCCCCAATTCTCATTTCAGACAGAGATCCCGAACATTCAGAAGCAGAGGAAGCAGCTTGCAAAGCTGGTGCTGGACTGGGATTCTGCAAGGGGAAGGTAGGAGAGCATTTTAGTTACTGAGTGCTTTTCTAGCCATGTGAGCTCCTTGTTGGCATCTCATGGCACCTGCTCTGATCTGGTGCTTGCTGCTGAAATGCTGCTGGGAGCAGGTAATAGGTGAAAAAAGACAAGCTTACATGCAGGTTACAGCAGAAAAGGACCCTGACTGCTACATCCTAACAGAATCCAGATTTTGGAGCTCTTATACATGCCTGTGTATAAGAGCCATCAAATATACATGCCTATGTATAATTAGAAAAATGTTGGAAATCATCCCGTTTCCAGCTCATTTAAGTGTTTGACTGAACTAAGTTTTCAGCTTAAAGAGGGAAACTGAAGTTTTCAGCTTAAAGAGGGAACAGAAATCTCACAGTGTAACCACACCAAGTGCTTTTACAGCCTTGTATGGAGCCATCTCGTTGGGAGGGTCCTGGATGGTCCAGCTCAGCCTTGAGTGCCTTTAAATGGTGTTTCACTGCCGTGAGAATTGGTGGAGCCATTTTCAGCATGTTCTACACCCCTGTTACAGACTGTGGTAGATGCAGGATTCCTTGTGATTTTTATAGTTGCTGTTCCTGTAGATTTTTATAGTTTTTATGTCAGCATGTCATGAATGATGTTTTTTGAACCTTTTATTTCTGTTGGAAAACCTCTGGAACTGTGAGGTTTGTTTCCTGTCAAAAGAAACCAATTCCAAGGGAGCCATAAATGCAGATTCTTGTTGAATATTGATTTTCACCAAATGAAACTTTTCTTCCCCAGATACAACCAAGCCCACAAGACTTCAGGAACAAATTTCCAAGTGCATCCTTCAAAAATAGAATCTCTTAAGGAAGAGATGGATGAAGCTGGAAATAAAGTAGAGCAGTGCAAGGTAAGGACAGGATGAGTGTCCCTTCCACACCTCCCATGGAATTGCCCAACTGTGCAGCCGAAAATCACGTGGCTGTGGCACTGTCTGTCCTAGGGGTGTTTTAATGCCAGCTGATCTCTGAATTCCTTTAGTTCAATGAGGAGCTCCATCCAGGGTGTTTCAAAGTTGGGGAATTTGACATTATCTTCAGTTTCAGTCTGAGACAGCAATGTCCTGGCCATGAATGAGTGTTCAGGGTGTCTGGGTGCTCCAAGCCATGGAGCAGCCGTGCAGGAGGAGGCACCTGGAGGAAACTGAAGCCGGGGCATCCCAGGACCATGCTGACTGCCACAGCTCTGAGCAGTTCACATTCATTTTCACTTCTCAACAACAAACATTCCATTGAGTACTGAGAACTGGAACTATTGTATTGGTACTTGTCTTTGAGTGGTATAAATAACTGGATTGAATGGCAATATGTTCTTGATTGAGGGGGGCAACTGCTTTGCTGAATAAACCAGAGTTACGATTTTGAAACCATTCTGCTTGAAGAACACATGAGGCAGAGCAGGTGCATTACAGCCTCTCAGCTCAAACGTCCTGCAGGCAAAATAAACACAGTAAATCTGTCTGTACGGCTCGAAATGAGTAAATCTGCTGCCCTGGTTTGCATCTTTCCCAAAGGATCAGCTGGCTGCAGACATGTACAGCTTCGTGTCCAAGGAGGGGGAGTACGCCCGCTGCTTCGTTATGGTGAGTGTTGGCACTGGGGCTCTGGGTCAGCACAGCTGGGCACAGACACTCAGTTCTCAGCGATGACATTTTGTCTGCTAAACCTTTAGTCTTGTCTTATGTGCTCATCAGAAGCTAATGCTCTTTTTGTTTTTAAAATGTGGCTTCTGTTCTCAGTTATTAGAAGCACAAGCAGATTACCATAGAAAAGCATTAGCAGTCATAGAAAAGGTCCTACCCGAAATTCAAGCCCATCAAGGTAAAGTAACCTGTGCTCTGGCTGATGCTTCTCCTTGCCTGTGCCACCTATGCACAATATTCTCCTCCTCTATCTTGATTCTCTTGCATGCAGACTGATTTAATAAGGCCATTTTGATCTGCTTAACAGTTTTACATTCCCGAGCATAATTCCATCTTCGTGTTCTCCGGAGTTCTCCAGCCATGTTTAACACACTAATAAAATATTAAGGATCTCTCTGATACCCAGGAGGGTAAAGGAAGGGTTTTTCTGTTTGCTTACCTGTTTTCCTTGTGCCCTTTTGCTGAGTCATACCTGACTCTTCAGGCCAATAAAAGTGTCATTGTGATTTGATTCTTGAGGGATTACAGGTGATTATCAGGAAAACTCCACGTGTTTTAAGCAGCTTGATTCCCCCCCACCCCCCCATTTTGTGCAATCCTCTTTCCCAGTGTGCACTGCATGCTGGAAAATGGGGAATTTGGGTTCTTGTGCTGATTAGCAGTAGTTTAAAAAGGGAATTGTACAGCTTCATTTCTTCCCTGAGAAGAACTGGAACTGCTGCTAAGCTTGCTCTGTCAGGGGGCTTTCAGGTGTATCACCGATGATTTGGGATGAAGATGCACTCTGAGTTTTGGAAGCTGCTCTCCCAAACATTGCTGTGCTGTCCCTGAATCTTTGGGGAAATACAACCTGAGCTGAGCAGGGCTCGGGTATCTCAGCTGGGGCCACATGCAGGTTGTACAAAACGAACCAATTCAGTACATCAGTCAGGAGGAGCAGTGTGAGAGGTGGCGTGGAACACGTGTGCTCTGCGTGGGGGAGGAGGGCACGCACAGGTGGTGCTGGTGCAGCAGCAGGGCTGTGCAGAAGGTTCTGTGTGGATGTGGCTGCTTGAGATTTATTATTTTTATATAGAAGGTTTGTACAGAGCAGCTGAGCAGCAAGTGCTGCAGACCAGACTGGCCTCCCTGGAAGGTGGCTGGGAGCCGTGGTGGTCCAGTGGCTGAATGCAGGGAATTTCTCACACTGTGTTTCTAGCTGCAGTGTAAATTGGAATCCCACAAAGGTTTGGGTTGGAAGGGACCCTAAAGCCCACCCAGTGCCACCCCTGCCATGGGCAGAGACACCTTCCACTGCCCCACTGCTCCAAACCCCTTCCAGCCTGGCCTGGGACACTCCCAGGGATGGGAGCTGGGACTTTGAACAAGTATCGAGGTTTCATTTCCTAGTGTTTGCTGTAACTTGAAGAAGTTGGGAAATGCCATGTACATCTCATGGCCTGTTAATGAATGAGAGAGACTAAAACCTTACAAAGGAGGTGATTGATGTGATTTTGTAAAGAAAAGGGGTGAATTAAATCCTTTGCAGAAACACTTTGCCTTCAGAGCCCTCTTCAGAGCCTTTTTTGAAGTCCTCTGAAGTTTTTGTCTTTCTTGGCCTCTTTTCCACATAAAAGAAATAACACATCTGTACTAACAATAACCTTTTACATCTGCATTTTTTCAGTTAAAACAGCAGAAATGGGTCAGAACGTAAATTGTAGGAAAGAAGAAATTCACATTCAATTTGGAGAAATTTGTGCCAATTGGAGTTAAACAAGAATTGAAGAATTAAATTGAAAATTTGAATGTTAAGGTTCTGGGCTGTTACCATGGTAGTTCTGATGTGATACACTGGGGCTGTTAACAGCCATTGTAATTTGCTGATTTAAGGGATCAAATATAAGGAATAAACTTTTTATTCACAGCTCAGTTTTTATTCACCTTAAATACAGTTAAAACAAAAATCAGCCCAGGTCGTGCAATCTGGACAAAATTTCCCTCACAGATTCTTGCAGGCTGGAGCCAAATCGGTGTTACTGCAACGTGCAGCCTTGTGCTGGCACTTGTTGAGGTTTCTTATTTATAATTCCAGTTGTACACAGAATTTGTGTGTGATATTCCATCCAGAAAGATGCAGAAGTATTTTTTTCTTGCCCACCAGCAGCCTCATCTTCTCTTTCCTCATCATCCAAGGGACTTTACCAATCAAGGGCTGTAAAACTCCTGCTGTAGTCTGAACATTTCTGTGCTGTACTAGAGGCTTTCTTCTCTTCTTGCCTGGGCTGTAATTCAAGGGTTTGGTAGATATCCTGCTCAGTGTTTTGATACTCTCCAACTTAGACAAATGGACTGAAAAGCCAGCTTTTGGAACTCCCCTGGAAGAGCATCTCAAGCGCAGTGGGCGGGAAATCGCGGTTCCTATCGAAGCCTGTGTCATGATGCTCCTGGAAACAGGGATGAGAGAGGAGGTGGGTAATTCCAGCTCACAGGCCAGGAAGGGAGGGAAAAAGGGCCCAGTCAAGCTCATGAGCTGGTGTCTGCTGGTTAACACCTTGCATGAGTAATTCATTCCTTAATGCACTTGGTAAATGTTTTGCAACAGAATAACCTCAGCTCTGTGTGAAGTATCTTGGAGATGGATGCACATACAATGAAAATTAGGGATGGGCCAAGGGTGGGAAGGAGCTGAGGCATGGTCAGATGGCAGTGACACATCTGAAGGGCCAGCTGGGTCAGGGGGAGGCATCAAAGCTGGAATGTTCTGAAAGAGGCTGTTGTAGAACTGGTGCTGTTCCATGCTTGTGCCAATGTGTGGTTACCAATCAATGTACATTTTATTTCTGTGTTGCAGGGCTTGTTCAGAATTGCTGCTGGAGCCTCCAAGTTAAAAAAGCTGAAAGCTGCCCTGGACTGTTCCACTTCCCAGCTTGATGAGTTTTACTCAGATCCCCATGCTGTTGCAGGTATTGGGAGTGTTGTGAATCCAAACCAGGTGTAAATTGATACAACACAACTTTGTGCTGTTCAGGTGCTGATCTCCACAGTTAAGCTGGCAGAAGTGACAACCACTTGACACAGATAAGTGCAGGGTGCCCGTGCTCATCACACCTGATGTATTTGTGACAATGGTGTGTAAAATTCAGGTGGTCATAATGACCCAACTGTCACATCTCTCATGTCAAGAGTGTTAACTGGTCAAGCTGGATTAGAGCCATGTGTAGACCTTTAATGCATCTTTAAAAGTTCTTTGTCCTGAAGAGATGATTGGGGTTTATAGCACATTTCTGTCAAATTGCACTAATTGCTGACAGACCCTTTGTGTTAAGATCTGAGCAGTTCCACTGTGCAAGTGCCAGGTCTTGCCAGTGTTTCCCTGCTACTCGGAACCTATTGCACAGATAAAACTGCAAATCTGAGGGCAGAATTTTCCCTGAAGTCTGCAGGCAGTGGCTGAGCAGCCAACCTGTCCCTGTCTGCCTTGCAGGTGCCTTGAAATCGTATTTGCGGGAGCTGCCGGAGCCTCTCATGACCTACAGCCTGTATGAGGAGTGGACACAAGCTGCAAAGTAAGCGTGCTAAAAGAGCTGTGGAGGAAATCATGCTGCATATTTCTATTAAATTTGGTTCTTCACAGATGAATTCAAAAGAAACAACCAAGCTCATGCAGTTACTTATTTTTCCACTAATAGGTATTTCATGCAACAAATTATTTTAAACAATAAATAGCTTAGTACAAATTGCACAAAAGCTGGTGAAATACCTACTTTGTGTAAGCATAAGGACTGCTTCAGGCTGCTGGCTGCACAGTATTGATGCTCAAGCAGCTTTGTTGCAGGTAGAGATAATTCAGGGATCTGACGAGCAGGTTACTGAGTACAAAACATTTATTTAGCATAAATGGAAGCTTATACCATCATCTCTTTATCACTGCAGAAACAACAAGTTTCTGCCCTGAAAGTAAGATGTCATGGCATTTTTTTGTCCTTTCAGTATTCAGGACCAGGATAAGAAGCTCCAAGAGTTATGGAGGATTTGTAACAGATTACCTGAGCATTACCGTGTTAACTTCAGGTGGGTGTGAACATCTCTTAGCTCAGCTGCTTTGTACCTCAAAGCCAATTAACTTAAACTCTAATCCAGGTGTGCTTTTCTTGGCTACATTCAGTGAGATTTATAAAAATACATCTTATTTCCTGCAGCAGTGGCTGTGCATAGGTGGAGTTCTCAGTCAGCTTAGTTCACTATTGACTGTCAGGAAACAGTGATGCCTATGGCTCACGCTCTGCTCTTTGCTGTAGTTTCCAGTCTTAGAAATCACTTGGATCTATCTTAAACATGTCATTTTTCCTTTTGGTTTTGCATTTTGGAAATGAACCGGAACAAAACCAACTCTGGTGATTCCTAGAAGCATGGAATTTCCATTACAGGATGTGAAACTAGCTGAATCTAAGTATTTTTCTCTGGAAATATAATATTTCTGTGGTTCTGTTTTGCTAAGATGGGAGCTGCTTTCTTCGCTACCCAGTTCAACTTCCATGATTCAGGAGCAGAAGCTTTGGGTAGCTGCCAGGCAAGGAGGCTGCTCATCTCATTTCTGTGTTGTTGGGAGCTCTCTTTACAAGTTCTTGAGTTTTTATTTACTTGTTTTAACAAGCAATGCTCTTAGTTCCTGCTGTTTAATGATTTCTTTCCTTTTTGTAGGTATTTAATCAAATTTTTAGCCAAGCTTGCCCAGAACAGCGACGTTAACAAAATGACACCAAGCAACATCGCCATAGTCTTGGGCCCCAACTTGTTGTGGGCAAAGAATGAAGGGTGAGTTCTTTTAAGAAAGCTACAAAGCAGAACTGGATGAAGCTGTAGAATTGATTGGTTTAAATCCTTTAGTCTATTCACAGCAATGGAGTGTTCACCTAAAAAATATTTCAAGTGTTCTTTCAGCCCCTGCCCCCAGGTCTTTGAGGCAGGAAGGTTTTTAGGGGTGTTTCCAAAAGCTGTGAATGTTACTGAATAGTCTGCAGTCCAGCACAGTTGCTCTTTCTCTGGTACTGAGGAGTTGATCCATCGTGCTTAGCCTAAGTTGTTATTTAGGTAATCTGAATTGATTTTAATTTTCTTACTTTGATGGAGCTCTGAATAAAGTATTCCTCAAATCTCTCCGGCAGATCCCTTGCTGAAATGGCAGCAGCCACTTCAGTGCATGTGGTAGCAGTTATTGAGCCCATTATTCAGCATGCAGACTGGTTCTTCCCTGGAGGTGAGTTCCTGCCGTAGCTCAGCGATTCTGCGTTAGCCTCCAGGTCAGCCTCAGTGGCTGGTGCAGTGAGGCACCACTTGGGATGCGTGTCCTAGGAGCAATTCTGTCTGTCCCTCTTCCAGATGAAGATTTCAATGTGTCTGGGGCGTTCGTGGCAGTTCCTGCTGTTAATTCCAATCACTTGTCACACACTGGGAATGACTATGAGTGTGGGACCCTGGAGAGGAAGAGGCCTCTGAGCATGACTGTGATGGAGGGGGATTTGCTGAAGAAGGAAAGGTAGGCGAATTCTCAGGTTAGGGGTCCGTTCTTAGTCCTCTTCCAGAGAGGCTTCAATCAGACACCTTCATTGGTGTCAGGAGAGGAATTTCAAGGAAATACCGTAGATAACAATAGTGATTTATTTCCTGTTGTTGCAGCCTGAGGATGGCTCAAAGGTAATGTACTGTTTCTTCCTTCCAGTTACACTCCAAGCATGATAAATCCCAAGCAGATATTGCTGCTCCCAGTTTCCATTTTCCTGGTACAGATTGGGGGGGTCTAAGATTCACTGGAACAGAAGTATCTGCAGTAGCATCTCTCAGTCTCTAACTTCTGGTATTCCATGGCTTCTCTTTCAAAGCCCATAAGCTGAGGTGGTGTTACCTGGTGCCTTCATGATAAGACTTCTGAGTTGATGATGGTACAGTATTGCCACAGCAAGCAGTAGAATGCTAAAAACTCCCAGTAAAACGTGCTGTTTCCCATATAACATGTAGTGTAATGTTCATTCTTATCACTCATCATGAGTATTCAAGTGATGTGCTTGTTTTTAGCTGTTGATGCAAATGTTAAGTTGTTAGCTGTTAGCTATGACCAGCCACATGCAAATTTATCAGCACTCACAGAGGAAGAAGAAAATGCAAGATTCAGTGTTTAACACAACAAGAATAAAATTAAATTCTAGAATGAATGTGCTGTATACACTCTAAAATCTGTTAGAGTTGGGGTCTGTTTCTCCATTGTTCTCCTTGAAACACAAATAGAATTAGAATTATTTGAGTTGGAAAGGACCGTAAAGATCTCTCATTCTAACCCTCAAATCACAGCCTATATCCAGTAGGTTTTTTTGAATCTCTAGTGCAACTTAGTGTGTGATAGAAACAAAATTCATGTGGCAGAATACATTTAGTGAGGAGTTAGTCTGGTACGTAAGGAACCGTCTGTATTTACATGTGAGATTCTGAGCGCTCTGACCTCATTGTCATCAATGTTTGTCTCCAAGTGTAATTGAGCAGTTTGTTCACTGACGTTTAGCTCATCCCTCCGTGGGGATAAGCCAAATCCTGTTGCATGTCTTAACATTCCTGGTGTTCTGCAGCCAGTGGAAGCTTTAACATCGTGGTGTTGTGCAGCCAGTGGAGCTTTCCTTGTTGCTGCTTTGCATGTCGGGGTTTGTCTGGGGGTGGGACACCCAGAGTCCTGCTGCTGCAGCACCTGGGGGTGGCTGCCTGCTGTGTTCACTCTCTCTTCTCTCTGTAGCTTTGGTGTGAAGGTTCTGGACTTCCCCGCGACCCCGCGGCGATGTGGCACTGTAAACAGAAAGCTCACATCGCCGGCCTTCCAGCCCCCGCTGCCGCCCTGCGAGCCCGGCGCGGCCGCGGCGGCGGCCGAGCAGCACTGCCCGCCTGCCGGGGCTGAGCCCGGCCCTGGGGCCGGCCCTGCTCCCTCTGCTGCCTCGGCAGAGCAGCCCCAGGCTCCAGGCGCGGAGGATGCCAGGTAAGAGGCACGGCTTGCGCTGGCAGCGGCTTGGCGGCGGCTCCGGCAGCAAACCGGTGTCACCTGGGGTGGGCACCTCGTCCCCACGGCATGTGCCCTGGCAGGTGTGGGCAGCAGCACCGTGCAGGAGCTCTCCTGCCATGCGTGTGGTTCCAGAATTGGGCTTCTGAAATAACAGACACGGTTCTGGATGTTCCAGAAGTGGTCTTATAACATCCGTGGTTCTGGACGTTCCGGAATTCATCTTCCAATATGACATACATAGTTCTGTCCATTCTGGAGTTCATCTTCCAAGATAATGGAATTCTTGAGGGAAAAAATTACGATGAAAAATACAAATATGGACTCTATTTCTACTGCCCACATTGACCTTCCTGGGTTACGCTCTAGAGACGTGCACGCAGGTGATACCGGTTGGCTGCTGAAAGAGCAAAACCTACAGTGGCAATACCAGAAACCCGTTGGTCTTGTTTGTTGTTCCTCGTACATGTTATCTGGATATGTCTCGTTCTGTTTATTTGTCTGTAGCAGGTGTTAGTGATGAGCAGACTTGCTCGCTAGAAAACTGGCAGTCAGTTTATCATATTTCAGGATTAGTTTCTTTAGGACAAGTATGTACACAGGCTCTTCGTTATTTAATTACTCTTGAAGCTCTGCCGTTGTGTCCCTGGACTCCAAGGCTAATTGCAGCAGCCTGCCTTCCTCCTGTGAGGTGGAAGCAGCACTTTGCTCTCAGCTGTTCAGTGGTCTGAGAGCTGTGACAAACCGTGTGTAAAGCCTGCAGTGCTTCCAAATGTCACCCTCGGCGTCTCAGGGTGAAACCCCACCGTGGGGTGTGATGAGCACTGACTCTGTGCACTAAGCTTGTTCTCAGGTGACATATTTACAAAACCAGCTCATTTGGAAATCCCCTGCAGACCTGTATTTCCTCCACAGATGGCTTTTGTGGCAGAGGCAGCTGAAACGAAACCTTGGGGGTCGTGTCTGAAAGTTGTGCTTAAAACCTGCACAGCCTCTGTGCAAGTACTCACAGTTTATTTACAGCATCTGGAGAAATGGGGATTGCAAAGTGCCAGTGGAAGTGAGTGAAAATCAGTCCTTTTGAGGGCTCAGTTGCTGCAGGTGACTCTAAATACAGAGAAGCGAGTGAAGCCTGCAGGTGCACAGCCACAGGAGGGGACCCTGGCAGAAGCACCTCAGCTGGCTCATCACCCATCGTGACCCATCGTCACCCATCCACCCAGCACTGCCACAGTGCTCACTGCTGAACCGTGTCCTCAAGTGCCACATCCACATGTGTTTTGAACCCTTCAGGGACTGTGACTCCATCGCTTCCCTGGGCACCCATGCCAGGGCTTGACAATGCTTTTGGTGAAAATTGTTTCCTAGTATCTGATGCACAGCACGGTTTGTGATGGAACAGGTGCAGCTGAGCTGGGCAAGGCATGTTACAGTCATCTCTGACGTGGGCTTTTTAATTTCCAGTACCTCAAAATCCAAGGACAGCACGTCTTCAGGCACTCCTCCGCCGGTGAGGAACGGCGGCCAGGCGGGCCCTGCCCCGGGCCAGGCAGCGCCCAGCACCTCCCAGCTCTCTGTCACCCAGCCCCAGAACGCTGCTGGTCCCAGTCCCCATGCCCTGAGGAGAGGTGTGTGTTTATTTGCTTTTCAGGCTACTACTGATGTGCTGCAAAACTGCTGCTAAAATAACTTTATCAGCATCTCTGCCCTCATACAGACAGCAGTTTAATCTGTTGGCTTGTCCCCAAGGCCTGGCTGTAAAGCAGCTGTGACTTTTGGACTCTGAATGGTGATAGTGTCACCAGTGCTGTTTAACAAACTCTCTCGAAAGCTATTGATTAGTAAATGCTTGTACTTGATAATGCACCATTTTATTTTGGTAACGTACCTGAGGATTTTTTGTGCTGCTTATTGTTTTCTTTGGGAGCTTGGTTTGGAGTCATAGAATTCCAAAATGGTTTGAGTTGGAAGGGACCTTAAAACTCACCTAGTTCCACCCCCTGCCATGGCAGGGACACCTCCCACTGTCCCAGGCTGCTCCAAGCCCCGTCCAGCCTGGCCTTGGGCACTGCCAGGGATCCAGGGGCAGCCCCAGCTGCTCTGGGCACCCTGTGCCAGGGCCTCCCCACCCTGACAGGGAAGGTCCTTCCCAATATCCCCTCTAACCCCGCTCCCTGTCCGTGGGAGGCCGTTGCCCCGTGTCCTGTCAGTGCATGTCCCTGTCAGACCCCCAGTCCCTGATGCTGGAATCTCCCTCTTCTCTCCACAGCTGTGAAGAAGCCGGCGCCAGCCCCCCCCAAACCAGCCAACCCCCCGCCGGGGCAGCCAGGAAGCCAAAGCTCTTCCCCAGCTGCTCAGCCACCTTCTATCTCTCCAAAACCACCTGCCAGAAGCTCTTCTCCTCCTGCCCAACATGCAAACCAAGGAGCAGCCCAGACCTCCTCTTCCCAGGTTTCTGCACCTCGGAGATACTCCAGCAGCCTCTCCCCAATCCAAGCTCCCAGCCACCCGCCCCCGCAGCCCCCTACACAGGCAACTCCTCCCCTGCAGCCCAAAGGCAGCAGCCAAGCATCTCCCGGTGAGCACGGACCAGAGCAGCCCTGCTCCTCCCTGCCGCAGACTCCGACCCCGCCCGACACGCCCCCGCTGGGGAAGCACCCGGGCAGCTCCCTGGCTGTGCCCCCCGAGCCCTGCCAGGCTCCCTGTTTACCTCAGAGCGGCACCTTGCCCCGGCCACGGCCCGTGCCCAAGCCCAGGAACAGACCCAGTGTCCCCCCTCCGCCTCACCCTCCCTCTCAGCTGCCTGCAGATGGGATGGCTGCAAACCCCACGCAAACGGCATCCAAAATCGTCACAGGTGAGTGGATCCCGCCCTACCCGCTGTCTCCTCGGGGACTGGCAGGGGAGGAAATAGTGCCTGTGCCTGGGACTTACTGTGGGGGGAAACTGAAAAGCACAAATCACAGTTAAAATACTCAATAGCTCGTTTCCAGTTAAATGCCCACCCAGCTGCTCTGCACACGACAGTGTCATTCCTGAGGCTGAAGTGCTTGGGGGCAAGTGGAGATGAACTTTTGTTATTTTTTTTTCCTGTTTGGAAGCTGAACGCTGTGACAGCAGCTCGCTGGGGCTGTCTCCAGCTCAGCATCTTGGCAGTCAATTCTGCTTGTACATCTGTTGCCAAAAAGCAAATATTTAGAGGAGGGAGAAGATGTAGCCAAGGATAGTGGATTTCAGCACATACTGAGATAAGGAAAGGGCAGAAGTGGTCACTGACACGTGTTCCAATAGGCAAAACACGCAGAGAATGTTTTACCTAATGAGAACAGAGCCTTCTGATGTGCTTTTAAGTTGCACATCCAGAAGTTGAACAATCACCTATATTAAACTGTATTTCTTAGGTCAGTCTTTATGGAGCTTCACATTTTAAGTGCAGTCTTTGTTTTAAGACAGTCATGAAGTAAAGAGCAACTTCTGTCTTCTCACAGAAACTTCGTGAAGTTTGTGGTTACCAATATGATGTGGATAATGTTAATTTAATAAAGATAGTTAATAAAGTTTATTTTTTTAAATGTAATTGCTGAGGCCATTCAAAATGAGAGATTTTGGAATGTTCTCCTGCTGAGTCGCTGCTTATTCTGGGAAATTCTGAAGGGAGACATACTGAGTGTGGGAGACTAATGCTTTTAAATCTACTTATAATTAATAATGGTTGAAACTTTCCCATGACACTGCAGCTTCTCTAGAATTAGACTAATGTGTTGGAATGCAGAGTATCAATTCTGTTGCCTAACAGCTGTACCCCAATGCCTTCACAGGTGGGGATGGTTACTGCGAATAAGGTTTGTACTCACAGAAACTGCAATTGCAGCTAAACTGCTCCTGTTTGTAGCTTGAGTTCGGACATGCGCTTGGAATTGTGCTCTGCCAACTCTGTGTTCTCATCCCTCCGTAGGAAATGTGCTCTGCCAGCTCTGTATCTCATCCCTACACAGCATCCTGCCTGCAAAGAGGGTTTAAGGCCTCTGCTGCTCAGTTGTAATAGGCCTGTGAGCATTAAGTTACTCCTTAAGTCCCTGTAAAGGATCAACACTTCACACCAGGCCCCCAGAACCAGTCAGGTGTGATGAGTGACCCGTTTCCAACAGGCTCGTTCTCAGTGCAGGCAAACACGATTTTTCCTGCAGTTTGGTGGTTTGTGGTTACGTTCTAATGCAGCTCTCGCTTTAGGTTTGCAGTTATTTTTAAGCACTTGGAGTTTATTTGGCAAAATCCAGGCCGATGTGACTAAAGCAGTGGCAGGATAGCCCCAGCAGCACCTGCACCGTGCCACGTTGGCTTCCCAGCCTCGGTGGTGGCCCTGTCTGCTCAGCCCCAGCTCATGCACACCTCCAGTCGCTTCCCACTGCTCAGCTGGGAGGCCTGGGGATGCTGCTGCCTCCGGGGAAAGCTGCACACAGCCTGGGGACGTCAGGGCTGCTGCCTGACTTAGCTCCAGATTTGCCTGTGTGCAGCCAGGACACTGAAATTGGGATTGAACTGAGAAGTCAGGCTGGAAGTAGTTTGGGTTTGAGGTGTTTGTGACTTGGAGAAAGAGTTTGCCCAGAGAAGCTGTGGCTGCCCCTGGATCCCTGGAAGGGTCCAAGGCCAGGCTGGACGGGGCTTGGAGCAGCCTGGGACAGTGGAAGGTGTCCCTGCCCACTGTGGGATTCCATGATGAAACCAGCAGTAAATGAGCTGCTGAAGCTACTAAAAAGTAGCTTTGCTTTTTAAAATAACTGACTTCTCCTGATTGTACTTTTGTCAGTATATTTAAAATACGAGGATAATTTATTCCCAAGCTGAAGTGAGAAGTGAGGCTGGGCTCTGAATCTTGACAGCACTTTACAATGAAGTTAACAGCAGCAGCTGTGCTAATGAGTCAAACTTCAAGGAAGGACTTCATCTAAATTTCTAAGTGTTTCATAGTTTGACCATATTTATTTTCATTTTAGGATTTTCCTGGTTCTGAGGAAATTGCTTAAATGACAGCAAACAGGGAGGGTTTGTTTTACCCCAGTGTAACGGGAGAAATCCTTGTCTTGTAATTAGCATCCAGCTGGGGCTGCTTCATTAGAATTGGGCAAGGCAAGCACCTGCCCGAGGGGAGTGCAGCAGAGCAAACTGGCCCAGGTGTGTGCTGTAAGCACGGTGTGGAAGCTGCCGTGCAGGAAAACCGGGACAGGAAAGCTGCTGGGGAAGGATTCTCTCCAAAACTGGGGGAGGGACCTAGAGGATCCCTCTGTTCAGCTGAAATCCCCTTGGGGAGGGGCTGAAGTGACACTGGGGCTCACCTCCAGCAGTACACTCCATGCTGAAGCATCCACCTTTTCCAGATCAGTGTGTTTTTAAAGGATTAATAATCTGAATTAACACCACCACCTGTCACATAAGAGTGTCTGCTCTAATATTCACACCTGCACATACAAGCACTTACAGACTCACTCATTCACAATGTGCAATTGCTGTTTTTAATTTGAACCTTAACGAGTGGAATGAGGGAACAAAATTAAGGTACCAGCAAACCTCATAATAATCCTAGAACAGGAATTCTGAACTGTTCTCAGGATACTGTTGACTCTTTTGTCCATGTACTGGACTTTAGTAATGCCTCAAATTCTATTTATGGTGTTAAAGTGAGAAGCCCTAGAATATTCTAATCAAAGGTTTTATTAAATAATCCAGATGTTTGACCAGCATTCAGTAGGAACTGTATTGGCAAGTGCAATGGTAAGGAAAAGGCCCCTGATTGGCCGACACTGTTGCTAATTGCTAATTGCTAATGATGTGTGTGCTAACTACTAACCCCCAGTGCCCTGCTGTGTGCGTCCCTCGGGCATGGCCAGAGAGGGGCTGCTGCTGCTCCCATTAACCCACTAAAGCCTTGGAGAGCAGAATGTGAAGCTCTTGGTGTCTCCCGGCCACTCTCAGCTTGTGCTGTCTCCATGTACAGAAAATGCAGAGCTGGCGTGTTCCACGCAGAGCTCCTTCTGTGTCAGATGTCCCCGTGTCACAAACGCGCTGTCCCGTGTCACAAATGCTCCTTCCCCGTGTCACAGCATCCCAGAGCAGCTGCTCCAGGGCTTGGAGCAGCCTGGGACAGTGGAAGTGTCCCTGCTGTGGCAGAGGGTGGCACTGGATGGGCTCTAAGGTCCCTCCCAGCCCAAACCATTCTGGGATTCCGTGGCTCACCTTGTGCTCGGTGCCGGGCCAGAACAGGATGGGATTGCAGCTGCTCTGCTGCAGTATCCCAGGACACAGATCCCTGAGCCCGGGTGGGGCTCAGGAGCAGGGGAGGCTGCACTCAGGGGCTGCTTTCCCCTCTTCCAGGTCATTTAGCCCAGAAACCTTCAACTTGAGCTTTTCTACAGTCACTTCTGGGTTAACTTCAGGACTTCATGCTTGACTTATGAGTCCCAGTCTCTCTAGGATGCCCGTCTGCACCTCCTGTGCTTGAAAACAAGGCATTTATTTGGAATTTTGTTGATTTAAGTGATCTAAATTACTTCCTATGTGGAGTAGCTGCTGGATTGCAGTAAGGGATGTCATGGCATATTATAAATCAGCTTTCCAAAATCCTGACAAGATTTTCAGTTACCTTTTTTTTGAGCTGCTAGGGATTTTTCTGGTCTGATAATTCTAGCTGCCAGGGCAGTCAGTCACCAGACATGCAGAATTTTGTGGTCCTTTTTGGCCACCTTGCCTCGAACAAAATTCTCCTCTCCTCAGAAGAGGCAAAGACCATGACATGCCCTGTTTACACAGGAGAGAGGTTTAATCTGCATTTGGTGTAAAAAACTTCTGCCTCCTTTTGACACCATCCTTGTTCCTGTTGCTTCTCAAAGTCACAGGTGGTGTTCCCTGGTGGATGATTTAATGCCAAATCATTTTGCTGGGTGTTTCGACATGAAAGTCCAGAGTGGCTCTCCAGGGGCATTGAGGAATCTGATCCTAAATCAGACTCACTGTCGTCCCTTCTTCAGGAAGAAGTGGGTTTCTGTTCCTTTGTCCAGGACTGAACCGGGGTCTGTAGGAGAAGCAGTCCGAGCTGTTCAGTTGGGCTCAGCCCTCTGTGCCCGGAGGGGCCAGCTCTGTTCCAAGAGCCTTTGTTGATCTTTGCTTTCCCTTCTCTGTCTAAGGAAATGCCCAGGAATTCCCGAGTCAATGAGCCGGCCCTGGCCCGGCTGCTAAACTTGCTGTTCCCTTTTTGTGCAGACTCTAATTCCAGTATTCCAGAACCACTTCCAAACCCTCCTTCAGAGCTTCCTGCAGAGCCGGCGGGCAGAGAGCTGCACAACCACCTCACGCTGGACATTGACAATGACACGGAGAGCACCGCGCTGTGACCGGCGCGCTCCGGCTTCCCAGGGCTCCTCTCCTGGGGAAAACCCTCAGACCTAACAGGGAAAAGCTTCTTCTGCCAACGTGGCACAGCTCTGTGGAGTTGGGACTGGTGCATCCTGGAGACTGCGATCTCCAGGATCATTGAGGCTGGAGAAGACCTCTCAGAAAATCGAGCCCAACCTTTGGCCGAGCTCCGGTTTCGCCCTCAGAAGAAGTTTAATGATCTGGGTCTGGACAACGGTTTTCAAACTCTTGGATGGAAGGAATGAATTCCTGCAGGAACTTGCCTAGGAAGCGTGGTCAGTGCTGATACAGGTGGTATTAGCGGAAATTCCAAAAGAAGCAGAACATTAGTTATTTAAAGTGCATGTCTGTATTATGGAAATAATCCTTCTCATGGCACGGTTAGAATTTATTTGTAGTTCTTAGCCCGTACCAGGAGCTGCCTCCCAAGGGACGTTCCCTCTCGGATTTGCTGCAGATTCCCCTCAAGCCATGAACCAAGCCCCTGCCCCAGTGCTGGTGGTGACTGCTGGTTCTCAGTCACCCTGTGGAACTGTGGATGCGTCCAGTGCCTTGAAGGACTGTCGTGCTGTAGGAGGAACTTCCCGTCTCTTTAATCATTTCATTGCTACTTAGGATCAGTACTTACCCTGATTTCATAGTTATTTGTATTAACCTGCTTTGTTCATGTGCAACTGGCAACTGTTTCACGAGGAAACCGTGGAAATGGGGTTTGTGCTTTTGTTGAAAACGGTTGAATTTTGAAAGAACTTTGAAACAGCTGTTTGGATTCAGCAGTTGAGTGAACATTTATAAAATTAAAGATTGTTTTTTGTCAACTTAAGGCATCTTTATTCTAGTTTTGTTACTTCCAGTGGGTCCTGATCACAGTGATCCCCTGGACCATGTAGCTTGGAGTCACTGGCTGCTCAGCTTGGTTTTCCCTTAAGGACTTCAGTGGCAGCATTTTGGGACCTTCCTCTGTCACCACACCAGCCCTGTAGCAAATCTTTGTAACTAAATTCAGCTTGGTGAGCCCCAGACTCCAGTGCTGTGACTGACTTTCAAGTTTATCCCCCAAACCTGCAGTGCCTGTCTCCCCCAGGGTTCCCAGCAGTGTTTCACACGCTCAGGAAGGATCCCCAAGTGCCAGTTCCCTTCATGTGCTTTAACAAAAGAGTATTTTCGGATTCTGTGGGCTGCTGCAGGTTTCCAGGTGTTCCTGTTCCATCCTGCCTGTTGCACTGCACACGCAGTGCTGTCAGTTCTGGGGTGAGGTTTGCTACGACCCTGCAGTATTTAAGGAATTCTGGGAACCACCGGCAGCCTGGGGAGTGGGAACAGGCTCAGCGGGGAGCGAGGGCAGGAGAGGGGCTGCAGGAGGAGCCTCCTCCAGCGTGGGCGTGGGGCACAGATGGCAGCCCTCCATCCCCACAGACTCCAGGAGGCAGGGACCAGCTCTCGCTCTTTAATGTTTCTCTGCAGCTGCACGAGGCCCCGGGGCAGGTGATGGTCCTCAGCCCGCCCGTGGCCGCAGGGTGACAGCAGTCGGTGACAGCAGTCAGTGACAGCAGTCGGTGACAGAGGTTGGTGACAGCAGTCGGTGACAGTGCTCCCAGCCCAGGGGTCTCTGCTGAGGCGCCCCAGAACGGCTGCAGGTGCCCAGGCAATGAGGGGCTGCCACTGGGCACCTCTGCCCTGGCACACCTGGTGGGTTTGGCTGGTTTAGGTCCTTCAGGTGCCCCCGGCGGCAGTTTTGAGGCAGTTTCCGTGCTGGGTGCTGGTGCTGGTGTTGCCATTGGAGTGTCAGTGGTGGTGCCTCAGGCAGAGCTCCCGGGCAGCCCCATCAGCACTCTCTGCACACAGGGAAGGAGCTGAACGGGCACAGCCGAGCCAGAGGCACAGCAGGGCCCAGACAACAGCCCTCGGCTCTGCTCCGGGCACTCGGAGGTGTCACTCTCGTCCCTCAAGGCCGGAGGAGCTGAACCAAAGGGGACCCAAGTGGTTGTAGCTGGTTATAGAGGCATAAATAGGAAGAGAATCCAGGTGTCCTGAATTCCAGGCAGTGCTCTAAGGCCAAAGAGCAGAATTAAATATTTGAAATAACCAAACCAACCTCCTCAGGGGGTTGGTGCCAGGCGGGGTCTGACAGTGCCAGTGCCAAGTGCTCGGCCCCTGGCAGAGCCAGGCCCCCATTAGAAATAAGGAAAGGATTAGGGAGGAGGGTCTGTCTTAAATAAAGAAATAAAATTTAGAAAGCATTAAGAATTACATTAACCCTCTGCTAATCATTAATATTTACACCAATTAGGATTAGTTGATGCTGTATGGGTTGGCATCCCCCTGGCTATGCGAAGTATGCCCAGAGGAAGATCCCGGCACACACACAGATGAGCAGGTTGATGTTCAGGATGTGTTTCACCAGCGGTTTCTCCTCCAGGGAAGCCACGGGCAGGGGCTCGGGTTTGGGCGTGCTCTCAGCGGCCTCCTGCCTGCGCTCCATCCCGCAGAGCCACAGGAAGGTGCTCAGCAGCTTCGAGTTCCCCTTGGCCTCAGCTGCACCTGCAACGAGAGTGGGGAGGGAGGGAGGGAGGGATGAGTCTCGCCAGCACAGCGGCTCCCAGGAGTGTCTCGTGCTCCTGAGCAAAGGGGTTGGCTGCAGAAACACGCCCGTGCTCTCCACATGAACGCTCACTACGCTGGGCCCCCTTCGGTCCGCACCCCTGGGGCCACAGGACCAGTTCCGTCCTCCCTGGAGCTCTGAGCTCAGCTTCTGCTCTTCCCAGCGTTTTAAGCCGCAGTAACAATAAACCAAACCTAAAAACTGAGCTGTAGCTGCTGGGTGCCCCTCAGCCTCCCCGGGCAAGGGCTGCTCTAGTCCATCCCTGCCACACCTCTAGACTGGATTTTCCCAGTGCCTTGGGACACACAGGATTTAACCAGCAATGCTCACGTCCAAGCGTGAGGCTTCCCAGCAGCGGGGGAGCTGCACCGTAACTCATTAACTCAGAACAGCTTGTTACAGATCAAAGGAACATGCAGCAAAAGCTGCAGCGTTACATAAACAGGGGCCTGATTCTGGCAAAAACAAGGGATGCGAATCATCGCTGCAGAATGCGCAGGGAGCTCTACACACGCTGTACCTAATACCGACAAGTACAAGTTCTAAAAAATGCACATCCTCCTTCACTGATCTGCCAAGAACTCGGCCCGGGGCTCTGGGTTCTCCCTGCTGCTAGAGCAGATCGGAAAACAACGCTGAAAAACAGAAAGGGAATTTCATCAACATTATTGTGTTGTCCTCCACCCTCCCCTTTTCCAACCAGTTCTCCTGGCAGCAGCTGCCACGGCACCAGCCACTGGCATGGGATAATGGCCATGGCTCTGTATCCCATCCAGCTCCTTTGTTTCAAGCTTTTGTAATGCCATCAAGAGTTGGAAAAGAAACTGAACTCCTGCTCAGGTAAAATGTCAGGTAAAGCCTTTTTCCCTCCTGGAGAAGAGGAGAATGAGCTCAGACCTCACTGTGCTCTGCAGCTCCTCCCGAGGGGCAGCTCTGCTCTCTGCTCTCTGTCACAGGGACAGGACCCAGGGAGCGGCTGGAGCTGTGTCAGGGCAGGCTCAGGCTGGAGAGCAGGAAAGGTTTTTCCCTCAGAGGGTGCTGGGCACTGCCCAGGCTCCCCAGGGAATGGGCACGGCCCGAGGCTGCCAGAGCTCCAGGAGCGTTTGGACAGCGCTGCCAGGGATGCCCAGGGTGGGATCGGTGGGGGGTCTGTGCAGGGCCAGGGGTTGGACTGATCCTCCCAACTCAGCACATTCTCTGTTCTTTAACTCTATGATTCCTTCAGCACGCCCTGAAGCTACGCAATTCCAGAGGAAGGAGTTCCAGCGTTCCTTGTCTTCCAGGACGTTAGGAACGCCGGGGCTGTGAGGTGTGGGGTTACTGAGCGCGACCACTTACATTTGTTATCATCTGAACTATTCTCGAGAGCGGGGCTCAGCTCAAGCTGCAGCGCGGCCGGGTCCTTGGCAGCGGCGGGGCCGGGGCTGGCTGCCGGCTCCTGCTTGGGCGGAGGATCCCCACGTGTGAACCAGGTGAGCCGACTTATCTGATGGCATGAAGAGCGGTGTTAAGGAAACTGCTGTGCCGGGGCTCAGCGGCTGCCTCGGCCCCGGGCCGCCCACGGAGAGGGGCCGAAATCCGCCCTCGTGCCCTGGGGCAGCGGCCCAGGGCTCTGCGTGGCCTCTCGGGGTGGTTTCATCCGGAACACGGCAGCTGCTCGTCCTCCGCCTCCGAAGGATGAGTCTGTAAGGTCTGCACTGAGGGGACGTCTCGGTGCGGGACCGTCCCTGCGCGCACACTGACAGCAGGTCAGGAAGGAGCAAAAAGAACAGAAACTGTGGCCAGGGAGGGCTGGCTCAAAGAACTGGGGGTTCTGAGAGAAGAGATACCAGCTGGGAAATCGAGGTTTTTTCTTCAAATATCTAAAAGACTCATTATAGAGGGATGTTCTCAGTGGCAGTGCAGATAGAGAAGGATGAGCACCACAGAAAGCTGGAAAGATTCAGGTTGGAGATGAGGAAAAGCTGTTACAGGCAGGGCAGGTGAGCTCTGGACTGACCACACACCTCCGGGCACCCCCCTCTCCGGGGATTTCTGAGTTCAGGGTTAGTCCTGTCTTGAAGCAAGAGGATGTGCTGCTGTGTGAGCTCTGAAGCCCCCCTGGCCCTCCTTTCTGCTCTCAGTGCCTTCCTGCAGCCTCAGCACCAGTACATCTACTGAAAACAGTCAAACTGGCACAAACCTGTTCCAGAGGAGAGGTGCTCTCTGCACTGGCTTTCTCTTTTCTGTGAGTAAAAATGTTTCCTCGCTAAGTTAGTAAGAGAGCTGGTAAAGATGACACAGAAGCTGGAATTTCTTGGAAAATAGAGGGAAAAAGGCTAATTTGTCATGGATGAAACACACATGCTTGAACTTTACAACAGCTCTTGGTAGAATCTACTGCTGACCAGTCTCCAGGGTGGGATTTATGGGCCCCGAATCAGAAAGAGCAGCAAAGGTGCTGGAGCAGAGGAGGGGTCACTGCTACAGGTGTGACCATAAGTCAAGAAGGAAGCCTCCATTCAATCTCCAGCTTATTTCTCCCCGGGGATGTAGCGTGGGGCATCCTGGAAAGCGTTTAGGGCTAAGGGAGCAGAGGGGGTGACGCACCATTTCGGGGGCCGGGGGCTCGGTGGCCAGGCTGACCACGAGCACGATGAGGGTGGAGATGGCCGCCAGCACCATGGAGAAGTAGAGGTAGTGCATGTACTTGATCACGCCGGGCCGGCCGTCGGGCTCGCCGCACTGGGGCTCGGGGTAGACGAAGTCCAGCACCAGCCGGATGACGCCCAGCAGCAGCCCCACCACCAGCCCCCAGAAGGCACCCTGGAAAGGAAGGGAATTCCGCGTCGGAGCGGCATCCAGGCAGGATGCGGGGCTGCTCTCGGGCTGGCGGAGTCGGTACCTTCTCGTTCGCTCGTTTCCAGAAGCAGCCCAGTATGAACACCATGGCCACGGGCGGCTGCAGGTAGGAGCTGATGGACTGGATGTAGATGAAGAGCTGCCCGCCCTGGCCAGCCTGCACCAGGGGGATCCACAGGATGGACACCGCGGTGAGCACCAGCACAAAGACCCTGGGCGAGACAAGGGGCCGTTCCCGTGAGCCCAGGCCCTGCTTCTCCTGGTGCTCGGCGTGAGACTGACCGAGGTGACCCTAAAGCCTCCGCTGCAGTCCTGCCTGTGCAGGGTGGTGTCACCTCAGCAGCTGTGCCCAGATGTGTGCCTGGCACTCGGGCTCTGACCCGGCTCATCCCAGTTCTCCCCACCTGCCAACGATCATGAGCTCCCACTCCGAGCACCGAGGACGGAAGTGTTTCCAGAGGTCCATGGTGAAAATGGTGCTGGCACTGTTGAAGATGGAAGTCAGGGAGGACATGAGGGCTGCTACCATCACTGACATCATCAGGCCCCTGAGTCCTGGGAACAAGGAGAAGTAGAGCCTCCCTGAGGAACCCTCAGTAGCTCCACTGCAGGATGGCCTCAAGGTCTTCTGTGGGCTAGAACAGACTTTTAAAACTGGTTTTAGCTCCAATTTAAAACGACAGTGATAGGTTTGTCCCACACAAACCCCACTGAAATGACAGTTCCGGGATATTTTCCTCTCTGAACTTCCCTCCCAGATGCCTGTGGCTGCCACATGCCAACCCCACCAGTGCCAGAACTATCACCAGGCTCTTACCTACAGGCAGGAGCTCCAATACCAGCTTGGGATAAGCAATATCAGAACAGCCAGAGGGGTTGCCACAGACTTTTTGGCAAATTTCCGGGTCTGCACAAGCCACCAGATCTGAAATAAGCAGTAGGGAGTGAGAGGCAGCATTCCCAGCCACAATACACCAGTGTCTGTGAACAAGTTGCTCTGCTGAAGGTTGCAAACTGCTTTCTAAGGGAAATCCTGGAGAGCCTGGGGGCCTTCCAGCAAATGGCACTGGACTGTCTCAGCACAGGGATGTCTGGGGCTGCTCTGGGAGGATCTGCATCCTCCAGCTCCTAACTGGAAGAAAATTTCTCCATGTGTTGGGCATTTGATGCATTGGAACCTCTCAACTTATTCAGGAAAGGCTTCCCCGGCTCTGTGGAGTTGGCACAGCCAGAGGGAGGGAAGAGATCTCTCCCTCAGCACTTACCTGGGAAGAGAACCCGGCTGATCATGCCTGGCATTACCATCATAAAGAGGGGCAAAATCTTCAAGTAGGAGGTCATCAAGGAGCCTCCTTTGGCGTGGGAGAGGTTTTTGGCAGCGAGGGACCTCTGAACAATGACCTAGGAATGAAGGAATGGGTTTGGTTGGCTGCCAGCAGCAGGAGCTGGCTGGGATGGAGCGATCCCGACTTTGATCTCCACTGAACTCTGGAAGTCTCAGAGGGTGATCACAGAGCTCGGCTGTGCCTCTGCAGTTGTTGCTTTGGATCCTGACTCCCTTCAAAAACACGGGCACTGCTTGTGCCATTCCAGCCGAGCCTGGGAGGACACTGTGCTGCAGGACCTGACCCTCACCTTCCCAGGCCCGGGATTTTCCATTCTTCCTGCGCTGGGGACTTCCCTGACCCTGTGGAGAAGCCTGGCCAAGGAGCAGGACAGAGACTGAAAGGGGCAGAGTTAAATAAGAGAGGAAGAAAGCACTACTGGCACAGCAGGAGGTGTTTTAGGGCTTCAAGTCCCTGGCTCTGATGGCATCACTGGGAGGGATGGGAAGGGAAGGGTGAAAGAAGAAATTCACAGGTGGTTCACAAGGAATGAAAGGATTAAGTTAAAAAGCAAACAAACAAAAGACTTGATAGACTGGGATTAACACACAAACACATTCTTACCCCTTTTTCCATGGAGATGATTACTAATATTTAGTTGTGCATATCAAGTTTTCCTTCTTTAGGACTTAACCATCTGATTTTGCCGATGGTAAAATAAGATTTTACTGAAGATACCCCTCAGAAAATCAGTCCAGGTGAGGTCACAACCCCCAGGTTTGTAATCGGATTCAACCAACCACAGGAACAAGCAGTGACCCACCTGATCTGTGCACCAGTACCACAGGGATGGGATGGTCATTCCCACCAAGACTCCTGGCCAGGGCAGGTCAGAGGTCACAGGGTCTCGGAAAATGTGGAAAGCATCTTCCCTGGGCAAGCCACAGCTGCTGTTTTCCTTGCGGATGCTGGGAATGGCATCGAAGTATTTTGTCTGCAAACCTTCAAGGCCACCAACTTCAATAAAACCTGAAATGGGTCATGAGAAGTTGTTACTGCATCCCCCCAGGTCAGGACTCCGATTCCAGGCTCTGGGTCACTGTGGGTGATGCTCCATAAGTATTCTTTAAAAATGAACAGCTCTTGATTCTCCCACTGGGCTGGGGAAGAGCAGACACTCGCTGCTGGCTGGAGCAGGTGCTGGCTCTCCTGTGGAGCCACAGAATCCTGGCATGGTTTGGGTTGGAAGGGCTCTTAAAGCCCAACCAATTCCCACCCTTCCACCACCCCAGGCTGCTCCAGTGCCCGTCCAGCCTGGCCTTGGACACTTCCAGGGATCCAGGGGCAGCCCCAGCTTCCATGGGCACCCTGTGCCAGGGCCTCTCCTCCCTCACAGGGAAGAGTTTCTCCCTAGTATTTAATTTGATGAGGCTTCTGTCATAGTTTTAGTGACAAACCCCCAGGAAAACACTCACTGAAGACCATGAGGGACACGGCCCCGACGAGCATGATGAGGGTCTGCAGGGCATCAGTGTAGATCACGGCTGCCAGTCCACCTGGGAGAGCAGAGAGGCACAAACTGGGATGAACCGGGTTTGTTCTGTCAGAGCAGTTCACACTTTGCACAAGTTCCTGCCCTGCAGCACAAGCCGAGCCCCGAGCCCTGAGCCTGGCTGGGGGGTTTTGTCCATGCTGGGGGGAAGTTTGGCCAACAACGCTTTGGAATTTCTCAGGACTTGAGTCATCATGAGTCACCATTTTGTCACTATAAGCCAAAAGCAGAAGTAGTTCTACGGGAAATACATGGAAAAGCTGTAAAACAAAGCCCAAGCTGAAAAAGGAGGAGAAAAAAAAAAGGGGTTGTGATCTTACATCACTGGGGGTGAGCAGTGGGAAAGGAATAACCTTCATTTGTTTGGGATTTCTGTGTGGCTGTTTTCCATTTGGCCACTCCTAAGCCCTGAAAGGGCATCCAAGCCTGGAGTCTTTCCGCATTACACGGCTCTTTGTGGTGTAAATCCCTCACACCTCCGGAGAGCCCCAGGAAAACAGGGAAAATGTACCCTGAAAATGCCTTGGCAGAGCTTCTCCTTAAGGCAGAGCTGACCTGCACCCACCTGGGCTGGCCTATGAGGAGGGTTCACTTACTCCCACCTGGCAATTTTTTCTAAAAAGGTGAGTTTTCAATTGCTTTCCCACCCCAATATCCATACTCATAGGAAAACCAGATTGCTGGGGATGCAGGACATAGTGCATGGCCTGAATCATGGAATCCTGGAATGGTTTGGGTTGGAAGGGACCGTAAAGCTCATCCAATTCCACCCCCTGCCATGGGCACGGACACCTTCCACCATCCCAGGGTGCTCCAAGTCCTGTCCAACCTGGCCTTGGACACTTGAATGTCTGAGCTGACTGGGCAGGGGCAGGGTCTGGGTCATTGCAGATCAGTGCAGGGGCAGGGGCAGGGCCAGGGGCAGGGTCAGTGCAGGTCTGGGGCAAGGTCTGGGTCTGGGTCATTGCAGATCAGGGCAGGGGCAGGGGCAGGGTCTGGGGCAGGGTCTGGGGCAGGGTCTGGGGCAGGGTCTGGGGCAGGGTCTGGGGCAGGGTCTGGGTCATTGCAGGTCAGTGCAGGGGCAGGGGCAGGGTCAGTGCAGGTCTGGGGCAGTGCAGGGTCAGGGGCAGTGCAGGTCTGGGGCAGGGGCAGGGTCTGGGTCATGGCGGATAAGGGCAGGGGCGGGGGCAGGGTCAGGGCGGGGCGGGGGCGGGGCAGGGAAGGGCGGGGGGAGGGGCAGGGGCGGGGGGGGGGGGGGAGGGCGGAGGGGTGGGGTGAGGGTGGGGGGTAGGCGCAGGGGCAGGGGCAGGGTCAGGGTCTGGGGCAGGCTCAGGGATAGGGTCTGTCCCCAGCACGCACCGGACACGGTGTACACGGCAGTGATGGCCAGCAGCCCGGCCACGGCGATGTACAGGTCCCACTGCAAGGCCTGCTGGATGAACAGGGCCCCGGCGTACATGTCCACCTGCAGAAGAGCACGGTCACACCACCGCGGTGACGGCACGGCCAAGCCCCTCAAAGCGTGCACATTTAGCCCACCAAGCCACCCCCTTTACTGGGACCAGCCCGCTTTGGAACTGCTCGTGGCCCCATCCCCCAGCAGCATCTCCCCCCACAGCCCCAGCTCCTCCCTGCCACGGTAGGACCAGGACCGTTCTTCAGCCAGTTTTTCATTGTTACTGGTCACAGTGAGGGGATGACAAGGCTGTCACGAGAGGGGAGTGTGCACAGCTCTGGGACAAAGGCATTGGGGTGGGGTGAGTTTCTCTTTCTCCAAGCCCCAGGCTGGGGGAGCTGGGCTGGGCAGGAACTGGGGAACCTGCCCTGCAAACTCCCCCTCCCCGGCTCCTCGGCTGCCACAGCCGCAGCTGCCCCCGGGAATTCCTCCCTGCTGCCATGGGGACAGGGCCATCAGCAGGAAAAGTGTCCCCGGGGCTGGGCCCAGCCCTGCCCAACCAGCTCTGCAGCTACGTGAAAATGCTGCGGGTTAGGAGAGCTCCAGGACAGGGGAAGGGAGGACAGACAGGTGGAAAAGCACCCTGAATACAGGCACTGCATTATCAGAGATGCCATCAAATGGTCACTTTAGAGGAGAAGCTGAGCCTTCCACATCGGTGCCATCTGAACCCATCGCACCCATTTCATAGAATCCTGGAGTGGTTT